>JAODAL010049025.1:0-28505 GCA_025379985.1 Phyllomedusa bahiana
CCCTTTCTGCTCCGGGAAGCTGGGGGAAAAAGAAAGAGGGACTGAAAGGCGTTGCGGCGGTTTGGTTTTTGCCGATTGACCTGTTCCTTCTCCTCTTGATGGCATCATTTATGGGGGTCGAGCAGAGAAAATCTCCCTTTGGCCTCTTGATTTTTTAAAACAGGCTTCTGACCCAACCGTTTTTGTCATAAAGGGTCTTCGAAAGGATTACCCACGTGGGGGGTTTTCCCGTGTTGTCTTTGGGCCGCTTTTTTTGGGGCGGTGTGAGAGCTGATGACGACATTTGTGGCCGTGACTGGGGGACGAGGAGGTAAGGGGATGCTGGATGCAGGGCTTTAAACCATGAGGACGATTGGGCCGCTGTTCGTTACGAGATTCCGGGCCTGCCCGCGTTGACGGGCCCTGACGGCCCTGAACTGACGACCCGCTGGCATGCGGTTGTCCAGACTGGAAGGAGCCCCTTCTCTCTACCTCTCCCTCGATGAATACCCCCTCTTTGTGTTCCCCTAAAATTTTCGCCCCATGTTCAGAAATATACAAATTTGAGAAAGGGTTTTTGGGAAAAGTTTGGAAAGTTTTATTTAAAAAACGGCAAATACAGCTTTCTAAATCCCTCAAAACAAAACAAAAATTGGGATTCAAAATTTAACTGCAAAGTAGATATAAACAAAGTTTTTCTGACCAAAAGTGAAAAAAAACACCCGTCTGAAAAGTTACGAATATTTAAAGGTTTTTTTGGCACTTTCAATTCACCTGTGGTGACTACAAAATTGCTGTTTCAGATTTAACTGCAAAGTAGCTTTCAACAAAGCTGGCCTGCGCCCCAAAATGAAAAAAACGTATCTGAAATGTTTTGGATAAATTAAAGGTATTTTTGGACCTTTCAAAACTGTGGTGCTCAAAAATTTCTGTATTACATTTTGTGCCCGGTGCCCCAATGAAAAAGTCTGTGGCCAAAGTGAAAAAAAAACCCTATCTGTAAGTTTGGATAATAAAGGTATTTTTTGGAACCTATCAATTACCTGTGGTGATCAAAATTGCTGTATTAAAATTTTAAACGAAAAACTAGTCTATCAACAAAGCTGGCCTGCGCCAAAGTGAAAAAACGTATTAAAATGTTTGGGAAAATTAAAAGGTATTTTTGGCCCCTTTCAGTTCCCCCTGGGGTGACACAAATTGCTGTATCCATTTAACTGCAAGTAGATTATCAACAAAGCGGGCCTGCCCCAAAGTAAAAAAAACAGTATTAAAATTTTTTCGGAAATAAAAGGGTATTTTTTCACCTTTAAATTACTGGGGTGATACAAATTGCTGTATTCAATTTAAGTGAAAGGTGCCTCAAGAAGAAAGCTGTATGGCCAAAGTGAAAAAACAGAATTGAAATTTTGGTTAAAAAAAGGTTTTTTTGGGCCCTTTAAATTCCCCTTGGTGACTAAAAAAATTGCTGTTTTTAAAATTTTAAGTGCGGTGTCTAATGAAAAAAAGTGTACTGCGCCAAATTGAAAAAAAAACTATCTGAATGTATTCGGATAATAAAGGTATTTTTGGCACCTACAACCTGTGCTGACTACAAAATTTTGGATTTTTAAATTTAAAATGCAAGGTGGCATATCAAAAAGTGAAAAGGGAAATTGAAAAAGAAACCCCATCGAAATGTTAAATAATTTAAAAAAGGGGTTTTGCCCTAAAAAAGACCTAGTTTCTGAAAAAAATGGTTTTTCCTAATATAATTCAGGCTGCCCCAAAATCCAGGAAATTTTTCAATAGAAAAATGTTAATTAAAAAAAATTTTCAGTGCAATGTTCACTAAGTTGGTGCATATCCAGTATTCCTTATGAGCTTGTCTTGTTCGCCCGCGGGCCCCCCCCCCCCCCTCGCCTCACCCCCGTTCTTTACAGCAGTAGATCTCCTTTAAAAATTTTTACCAACTAATAAAAACTTCCAATTCTGACTAACTAAGTTTTAGGATCACAGAACGTAGGCTTTCTTTGGGAAAAAGAATAATTTCGTGATGTTTGGGAAAAGGCATAGCGATGTCCCCTGTATGAAGCTGAGAGACACTGTCATGAAAAGGGAAAGGGTGTTCTTGTAAAACGAGTCATGTGTTTTTCAGCCAACGCAACCTTTCACACCCCGTCATACGTCGCCACAATCTCCCTGCTCTATTGTTAATTTATTTGTGGGCCCCCAAAATTACAGGGGCCGTATGGGCGATCTTAAAGATGATGCACGATTTTAACCTAAATTATCGCATGATCTAAAAATTTCGATCAACATAAAAACTGTGCCGATTTCAACTTTTTCGATAATAATCGCTCAACACTAGTTATAAGGACTGAGTATGTGGTGCACTGTGCAACAAACTAATATAAAAATCTGTATAAAGTATAATTATTATTAGCATTAAGCATCGACATACTCAAGGCTACATTGTTTCCAGTTTAATGATGCGTCCTGCATAGATGTACCATACTTCTAAATTGTTATTCATTATCTTCAGCTAAAGTCCAAGCTGCAATGTTTTGATTCCCCTTAAATTTCGAATGTTAATGTATGCTTGTTTCATTAGTGACCACATTTGTACAAATAATCACAGCTAACTTTGTAATTATGTCAACCAGATCATCCTTTCATAGCTTCCATTATCTTGTAGAATCTTTTAAAATTATACATATGCTAAAAAAAGAGGGGAAAAAAAAACACTAGATTAGGTTGTCTTTTGTGACCCACAAAATAATTGTAATAATTAAATGTTTTTAACAAAATTAAAAGCATAAATTGCACGTCTGGCAGAGCTCTTCAGTGACGGGGTTGCATTTGTTATTCCCTAAAGGTTTTTTTTCCCTTCATACAATAATTTTAATATTTCTAGAGCTGCTAATGCCAGATGTTTCTTAACTCTTTGGACTCCAGTTGGTCTAATACTTTTGTGTGGCATGCTTTTTTTCAGATTTGAATAGGTTTGTATTGATTTTTATAATTTGATTTGATCATCTGTTTAAGAGATATATGCACCTGGTACATCTAGAAAATTCTTATTAAATTTAATCTTGAGGGTGCTAACTGGCCACTATCCAGCTTCCCGTAGTGTGTACTGTATTCACTATATTGGTTGACCAAGTATACGCACAGTCAATAGATTGCCTCTTTTTTCAGTGGCTCTTCCCCAATTAGCAAAGTGATTCATGAAGAGTAAATATTTTTGCTTGTAAAAAGAGTTTAAAAAGGGGTTTTTTCCCAAACAATTTAATTTCACCCCTCCTGCATCCAATGTTCAGTTTGTGCGTCGAGGGGGTGTGTGTGATTTGTTTGATTGCGATAATGTGACCGCAGGATGCTCCCGGCCGGTCCTCTCTTTTTTAAAGAAAGGTTTTCTGTTTATATAAAAATTTGGATTTGCGAGAGGAAATGTTTTTGACCCACACCAAAGGGCCCGGGGTTTTTCAAATCCTGCAGGAACTTCCCGGGGTTTTTTTGGGGGGTTTTTTTTTTCTCTTTATCAAGACGACTCATTGAGTTTTTTTTTTTTTTGCACGTTTGGGAATTTTCTAAGGGAACAGTGGAAGAAGTAAAATGACGCACCTGGGGTTTGAACACTCAGTGCTGCTGAGAGGAAGTGATTTTGGGACTGCCCTGACCAGCCGAGGGCTCCAGCCCTGGTCGTATCCCCAAATGAGCTGTAAAAAATGGACCCTCAAAGGGCACTAAAAAAAAACGGTGCAGAATTTTTAAAAATAATGAATGGTGAAAAAGTTTGTTTTTTCATTTGCAAGTTTAATTTTCTTTGTGGGAAAACCCTTTAAAGAAAATTGTCAGGGGAGTTTTTGCCTTTTCTGAGACGGATGTGATAGAAAGGGGAGAGCGGAGTCTGTAATATATAAGTTTTTTGATAGGGGAGAGAATGAGCTCTGTGATATAAGGGTTATATGATAGGGAGAGAAACTGAGCTCTGGGGGTATATGGGTTTATGATAAGGGAAGAAATGAGTTGTGATATTAGGGTTTGTGTAGGGAGACAAGCGAACTCTGTGATATTTTGGGTTTTTTTGATAGAAGAGAGAAGCTAAGCTCTGTGTATTGGGTTTAAATAGAGGAGGGAGTGAGCTCTGTGATATATAGGGTTTTTGTAAAGGAGATGAGCTGAGGTTGTGATATATAGGGTTTTTATGATAGGGAGGGAAGCTGAGCTCTGTGTAATAGGTTATATGATAGAGGACAGAACTGAGCTCGTGGGGATTAGGGGTATATGATATAGGAGGGAAGGGGGAGCTCTGTGATGTATTTGGGTTATTTTGTAGAGGGAGAAAACTGACTCTTGATATTAGGGTTATATGATAGAGGGGGGGAAGCTGAGCTTGTGATTATAGGGTTTTTGATAGAGAGCTGAGCTCTGTTTAATAGGGTATATGATGAGGAGGGAAAACTGAGTTGTGGTATTAGGGTTTTTAAAAAAAGGGGGAGGAGCTAAAACTCTGTGATAAAGGGTTATTTGATAGAGGGAGAAAACGAGCTCTGTGTATATAGGGTAAAATATAGAGAAGTGAGTCGTGATATCGGGTTTTTTGTAGAGGAGGAAGCGACTCTGTTGGGGATATAGGGTATTGATAGAGGGGGAGCTAAACTCTGTGATATTAGGGTTATTGATAGAGGAGAGAAGTGGCTATGTGTTTAGGGTTAATGATAGGAAGAGGAGTGAGTCGGTATTGGGTTTATGATAGAGGAGAGAAGCTGAGCTCTTGAATAGGTTATATGATAAAAGGGGCTGAGCTCTGGATATATAGGGGTTTTTTTTAAAAAGGGAGGGGAAGCTGAGTCTGTGGTATTTTGGGTTTTTTGAAAGAGGGAGAAACTGAGGTCTGTGTTTTATGGGTTATATGATGGGGAGGAAGCTGGCTCTGGATTATAGGGCATATGAAAGAGGGAGAAAAATGGTTGTGGTATGTAGGGTTATAGTGAGGAGAGAAACTGGGTTGTGGTATTGGGGTTATACGATAGAGGGGGAACTGAGCTCTGTGATATATGGGTTATAGTGAGGGGGAGAAACTGGTCTGTGATATATAGGGTTATATGATAGAGGGGGGATGCGAGCCTTTGAATATGGTTTTTTATGTGAGGGAGAAGCTTACTATTGAAGTATGGGTTATATGATGAGGAGGAAACTGAGTCTGTGATATAAGGGTTATATGATAGAGGAGGAAGCTTATTTTTTGATGTATAGGGTTATATGATAGAGGAGAGAAGCGAGTCTTTTGGTTTTTAGGGGTTTTGTGATAGAGGAGAGAAGTGGAAACTCTGTGATATATGGTTTTTTTTGTAGAGGAGAGAATCGGCTTGTGAATATGGGTTATATGATAGGGAAGAAATGGCTCTGTGGTATATAGGGTTATATGAAAAGGAGAGGAGCTGAGCTTTTGGTTTTATGGGTTATTTGATGAGGGGAAAACTGGCTTGTGATATTTAGGGGGATATGTAGAGGGGAGAGAAGCTGAGCTTGGAATTTGGGTTATTGTAGGAAGAGGGTGAGCTCCCAAAGTATATAGGGTTAATGATAGAGGAGAGAAAACTGAGCTCTGTATATTAGGGTTATAGTGGGGAGAGGAGCTGACTCTGTGTATATGGGTTTTTTGTGATGGAGAAAGTGAGCTCTTTTATATTAGGGTTTTATGATAGAGGGAGAAGCTGGCTCTGGGATATTTGGGTTATATGATGAGGAGAAGGTGTGATTATGTATTATAGGTTATGTGGTAGAGAAGACAGTGAGTTCTGTGATATATTGGTTTTAGTAGAGGAGAGAAGTGAAGTCAAAAAAACCCTTTTTAACGGGGCCCCGGGTCGTTGGAAAATTTTGACTTTTTGAGGGTTAAAAGTCCCCCCGGGGGCCTTAAAAAATTTTTCCTGAAAAAGGTTTATTACTTTTTTGGATCTTACCATCTTCAAAAATCCAAAACGGATTTTGGATAAGTATTTATGGAAACCTATTCTCTAAACAACCTCCTATTTGGGGACGTTAATCGTTCCCCAAGCCAATGCATCTTCCTGAGACAAAACTACTCCACTGTGAAGGAAGAAAAAGGAATAAAAGAGACAGGCGTGGGATCATAGATCCTGGTTTTTGACTAGAGGATATCCAGAGGACATCTTAAAAAAAAATTTATAACATGTCTAAATTAATAGGTCAATCTTCTAGTTGTAATGATTAGAAAAGTAGCCCTGGGGTTCTCATGATCATAGGGACTTTTGGTAATCAGTCAGAAAAAATTACGTGCAATCTATAAAATATTGGAACATCCTCAGAGCAGACCCTGACTTCAGAAAAAGATCATACCTAAACATCCAACAATTACTTTTCGTTTTTGGGTGTCCCTTTTTGGCGCTCGGGCATGCCACTTTCAACATCAATCGCAGAAAAGTGGATGGAAAGAAAACATTGAAATCTTTAAATTGGGAACATGCAAAGGAAAAAATTAAAAGACTTTATTAGTATTTGCACAAAAGCAATATGGAATCTGTGACTTCATAAACTGCAAGACAAAAGGGCTTGTTTCCCTTTTTCCTTTTTTGCCCTTAAAGGGGGTTTTTCCACGTTCATTTAACTCCTGCCTCCAGTCTTCGCTCTGTGTGTCAGAAGGGGGGGGTGTGTATTTGTTTCAGGGTTTCATATTTGTGGGCCCCGCAGGATGACATCACCAGGCCTGTCCTCTCTGTAGTCAAAGAAAGGTCTGTTTCTGTAAAGAGCTGTGAGTAGCTACACTGTAGCTCAGAGGTAAAATGTTTGCCTCCAGACACAAGGGTCCTCGGTTTCAATCCCTGCAGGAACCAATTGAGGTTTCTTTTTTATTTATTTGCACTGTTTGACTAATAACTAAAGAGTACAGAGGACGGGAGTAGAGTGACAGTACCTGGGGTTTGAACACTCAGTAGCTGCCTTAAAGGAGAGGTGATGTTTGATCATGTGCGACCAGGACTGAGGAGCTCACAGCCCTAGTCGTATCCCCTGGAGACAAACTGTACACTATGGATCACTAAAGGAGCAGCTAAGACAAAAACAGTCCAGAATTTTTAATAATAATGAATGGTGAAAATTTTATTATTTAATTTACAAACTTCCAATGTAAATTTTACTTCATAGCAAAACCCCTTTAAGGGATATATAGACAAAATGAAAAGAGAATTTAGAAGATACATCCGAGATCATATAGGTGATATCTACAGGAGGGATACACCTATTTTGTGTCACCTATGGAAACAACATGGGGGTGATGTAAATTGTATATATTTTTGTGCGATGAAAACTGTGTCTCTGCTGGGTCTCAATGAGCGCTTCATATGTGCATGTTTTATTTAGGGATCCCTTGTGGATATTTATCAATTCCATGTGGAAATGCAGTATATAGAGCCTATCTGGAAAATTACTATATGGGAATTTTATTTATGGCCACATGATCTCGCTAATAATAAATAGTGGACACTGACTGGGTATTTGAGGAAGCTATAGTGTTTATACTGTGAAAATGTCTATTTTTTCATACATCAGGCTATGTACCCTATTGTTAATGCCATTTTTATGGATAATCTATTCACTGTGTAAATTCAGTTCTAGCTATGGTCTCTGGGGATCAGTGGGACACATTCTTTAGCACTATCTTTGGAATATTTGTCTCATATATATTGTCCCATCTTCAAATATATAGAATCATAATTTATGAGAACTCCCAGTATGTACTAATCACATGTGCACATTTATAGTTACTGTGCATATCCATAGTCAAGGTGAATTATGCAGGCACCACTTGTCTGTGTTTTCACATTGAAACGTTACTGCGCATGCACAAAAATGCGGAGGACAAAGACCGACGCAATAGTATGTACACAGCGTGACATGTGTTGAGCTCGTCACTGCGCTTGTGCAGAAAAAGTGTTTGGTGGGATCGCCCCCATTTTTGCCATGTATGACATCAAGTTAGTTGCAGAGCGGTTGCGTGAGTGATGTGATCTATTCTATTACTACCTACCTTGCTGTTTTATATATGTGCAATTGCTTCTACTGTGTATATAGATGGATGACATATATCTATGTTTTTAAACTATTATAATTGTGGTCCCATTTTGAGAGTAAAAACATATACAAGTGTTAATTAAGTTAATAAATGCGTGATTTTATGTTCTGATTTAAAATGATCTGTCTTTTTGGATCTTTCATGGATGAAAATGAAAAGCTATGTTTTAGTTTGTTGACAAGTACAATATTCTATTTAGTTGCTAAAATGACAGTATCTGCTAGTCAGTGAGCTATTTGACAATTTATGTCAAAATCCAACTTTGGAAATATGTGATAAAGGTTTAATCTTTGCATTTCCTGCAGAAACATACTTATTGTATAACTTCCCCTTTAAACAGTGCCAAGGGTTAAGCTTTAGTGGGACCCACAGACCTTTAAGGGGTGTTCCCTTCATGCTGATCTTCACAGCCAGCTTCATTCTCCCATTTCCTGTTCAGGCTGTGGGTGTTTCTTCAGCAGTACTTGACATATCAGCTGTGCTATTTCTGGCTGATCCTGTAGGATTGATATTGGTGATGGAAGGGTATAAATGGAAACATAGAAGGCTACAGAGCTCTAAAGGGTTAAATATATTTAACAAAATAAAAAGCTCCTGTGCTGCTGATTAGAAACAACAGAGTGACTTCACCATCCAGCCACTGCTACTAAATCAGTCAGTAACTTAGAGAAGCTTGATTACATAAGCAGGAGATACGAACTGCTCTGGCTCTGAAGGTAAGCAAAATCAGAACAGCAATTTATTTTGTAATAGTCTTTATTTTCCTTTCCCTACATGTTTGATGTGGATCATGTTTAAAAAGGGTTTTCTCACTACAAAGATCATATCTGCAATGATGGAAACAGTAAAAATAAGCACTTTTGCAATTGATTTGCATTACCTAAATCACTTAGTATAGCATATATGAGCTAATATGTGCATCTATAGCTATTTCTGCAGCACGTGGTAGGGCTACGTCCCCTTTTCTGTGATTGGATGACTGATATTTAATTCAACCTGTTGGAGGACACCCCCTGTGTGTGCCATACCCCCTTTTCTGTGATTGGCTGAGTGATACTTAGTTCAGCCTGTTGGGACACCGCCCCCCTGCTGTGTTTGGCTGCTTGCACTTTGTGCTTATTCCCCTCTGGGCTGTGGAAAATGAAAGTGAAACCAGCTGCCTCAGCTTTCTGTTCTGACTGTGTCTGTATAACAAAGGCTGCCTGAGCTCCTCTACGTTCATCTCCAGGCTCTATGTGAAGGATCTGAGCAATTACTGAGTCTGTAGCTGCTAGATTCACTCTCCCACCACATAATACAGCCTTATACACGGCTCCCCCACATATAACAGAGCCTTATACAGTTTGCTCCCATCTACCTCCTGTCTGATAACAGAGGTGGGAGCAGAGTGCATTCCTCACATTTGTTTCATCAGTTCAGGTTGTATGTAGATCTGTTTACACCAATGCAGGTGTTCTGGTGACAGCAATGCAGATGTTCTGCTTACAAGGAACTTGTGCAGCCTGGGAGGGAGGTGACAGCTCTGCAAACATGAGAACCATAGCATGAGGTCTGCAGAGCTGTGACATCCTCTCTCTCCCACTGCTCACACAGAGTGATGAGGTCACCAGTCCTCAGTGAGGGAACACACACATACTGGGAGGAGAGACACGCCCCTGGATTTAAAGCTGTAAGAGAGATCAACAGCTCAAGTCTGCAAAAGCTTGTGATAAAACCCTTTTAAGTCTGATGCAGGATCTGAAAAAAATGAGATACCTAAGGTACATGTAGTTCAAAGCCTCTGCGTTAAGGGGGTTTTCTATGCAATTAACTAATTTGTGTTATATAGATCCACACACCCTAAAATGTCGTCTTTTGTCAAGTTGTTAGAGACAACATTAAGCAGGTCTGAACTCTGAGTAGTCTGGGCTCTTCGCTTCATTTCTCACGTGTTCCTTACCAAACCACATAGTTCTATTGCATTTGAACCAGGTTAGAGGGGTGTTCCCATTTCACACTTTGATGGCATATGTATAGGATATGCCACCTCTGGGATCAGCACTAGTGATGAGCGATTACGTTGACTATCGTCATCGGGTCGATAGTCGATATCGGCAATTATCAAGACGATTTCCGATAGTCGATAATAGATTACGCGATGACCTTTAAAAGTCTATGGGAGAGGAACAACACCTTCATTCTTACCCCCAAACAGGGTGGAGAAGCTGGAATTAACATCCACAACAGTTCAAATGGATACGTGCTTACAACTCTGGCAACACAAATTAGGTTTTTAAAAACCCCAGAATAGAAGTCACAGACCATTCACTATCCTGTTTTTGTACCACAGCATGACCCCTTTAAAAAAGCTGCCCCAAAATTAAAAGTGTCAGAAGGCAGTATGATTTGAACCATCATTTTACTTGAACTGGACATTGACTTTACTGTCCTGGGCCACAGCATGAGCCCCAAACCCGCATGGGCCCCAATTTAAAAAGTGCCGGAAAAAAAAGTCTTTCAACCACCATTTTAGTTTCACGGACATAGACTATCCCTGTCCTGGGCCACAGCATGAGCCCCAAACCCGCATGACCCCCAGATTTAAAAAGTGCCGGAAAAAGGAGTCTTTCAACCACCATTTTAGTTTCACTGGACATTACCTATATCTGATCACTGTACCGCAGTATGACCATTAAACCTGTCTGACCCACAGATTAAAAAGTGCCGGAAAAAGGAGTCTTTCAACCACCATTTTAGTTTCACTGGACATAGACTATCACTGTCCCTGAGGACTGCAGAATGAGCCCAAACCAGCATGACCCCTAGATTTAAAAAGTGCTGGAAAAAGGAGTTTTCAAACCACCATTTTAGTGAAATGGACATATTGACTATACCTGTCCTGGGCCACAGCATGAGCCACAAACCTGCATGACCCCAGATTTAAAAATGCCGGAAAAAAAGGAGTCTCTTGAACCACCATTCTAGTTCACTGGAATTGATATAACCTGTCCTGTACCACAGAAATTAACCTTAAACCTGTTGGATCCACAGATCACAAAAGTGCACTATGCTTTTTTGTACAGTGAATGTCAATTTAGTATATTTTTTTGTTGTTTTGGGTAACTGACATTGTTTACAGAATTTATTTAGGGAAGTTTTATTTATAGTTTTACATTATTATCATTTTGCTTTTTTTTCAAGTGTGATAACTACAGCATACACCTCTCCCTGCAGTTTTTAAGGTATTTTTTACACGTGTTAGCTTGTTAATTCGTCCGCACACCCCATAATAATTCAATGTCCTAATATCCCCAAAACACTTCTTAGTTGAGAAGACATTTGCCTCTGGCTTCCGACGAGTGATTCAGCCAATCAATCAATTGTTTCATTTTTCCTCCAAATCGCCCTTCTTCAGTGATTAGGGACAGACTCCCTCCTGGGAGATCAAATGATGCGACCCCATAGTGACTCCAGCCCCAGAAAATTTTAAGCATCAAATTGTGCAATTTGTGTCTAGCCCTGGAGCCCTTTTTTGACACTACTTAACCTCACAAGAAATCACCTTTTTCAAAAATCTGAATTTTTTAGAGAAATTTTGAAGCTCTACCTGGATTGCCACTATCGTGTGAGAGCCACTGCTGCCGTCAGCTCTGTTATACAGAGGTCCAGCTTGCCAGGGCAGGACTTACACGTGGGTGGCGGTTGAGAGCCCAGGCTAGGTCCTGTATCTATTAACACGCTAGGCTTCAGCAGCCAGGGCCGGAGTTACAGTGGGTGCGGATGTGAGAGCCAGGCTTAGCGTCTGTATCTATTTCCACGCAGGTTAGCTGCCCTGGGCAGGTGTTTACATCGTGGGTGCAGTGAGAGCCCAGGCTGCCATCCGTCATCTATTAACACAGTGAAATTCAAAACATGACCCTTGAGCCACTTCTGACAATTGTGAAGAACAAATGTCTGTTAGAAACAACATTTTTTTATAATAGGACCTGTAGTATTGCTGGCATTTCAAAAGCAAACATGACCCCAAAAAATTTAAATATGACCTTCTCAGCCACTGTTAAAAAATTGTGAGGGAGAAATGCCACTTAGAGAGCAATATCTGTTCAAAGGACATGATTATTGCTGTATTCACAAGCAAACAATGACCCAAAAATATTATAAATATGATTTCTCAGCCACTGTTAAAAAATTGTGAGTCTGAAATGCCACATAGAAGGCCACATTTCTGTTCCAAAGGACCTATATTTATAGCTGTATCTACAGCAACATGTCATCCAAAACCATTGACAATGCGAAAAATTCTAAAGATAAAGTGAGAACATGGGAATACGTTGTTGTCATGAACCTTGCTGTCTTTTACAGTCTCCTCACCGCCAGTAGCAAGGAATGTCATTTTAAAAAACATTTTTCAAGAGGACCATTTCTGTTTGAAGAGGAATGTGAAAAAGGTTAGACCGGGAACTAATCGGTGACCTTCAGAATTGGGGCCAGCCCACAACATCATCAGAGATCCATTGCTGATTCATTCTCTGATGGAAAGGCAAAACGATCACATTAATATGTGGAAAGGCCGGATGCGTTTGTTCTGTAATGACTCCTCCAGCTGTGCTGAAGGTCGCCGCTCAGATATGATCGATGGCTTGCTGGGCAGGGACAATCCTCTATGGCTGTGGCCTGAGCGGCTGTGTAGCTCGGGCTCCTTCGTTCCATTTGGATACCAGAAGTCTATTGGGTCCAGAACACATATCAAAAAAAGGGTGTTGAGACGCAGATAGTCGTGCACCGATCTTAAGCTTGGTCTCTGTGTGTTGGATGTATGCCCTTGCATTGCATGCATTGTGAGGTGGTAAATAAAGATTGCCAGAGGACAACCCTTTAGGCTTCTGCCTCCTTTTTTTTTTGGGCCTTTGCTGACTGCTGCCCGATACGACTACTTGGCATTCTACTGCTGTCCACCATCGCTGACGTTGTTCCAACGTGACTTCTTGAAGAACGTGAGCAGACGCAACTGTTGTCTCCAGTTGATCAATCAGAAGGTCATCCATTTCCTGCATTTTACTCTTATTTGGGTGGGTGGAAGGAAAGTGCTTGAGTTATTGTTTTTAACCGGGGATCAGGGAGGTGGCCACCCATGTAAATTGTTGTTCATTTTGAAGGCCTTATAATGCCGAGGATCATGTTCGAGGAGATGGAGCATCAAGCCTAATGGGAGAGATGGTCTTGATTTCCAAAGCATCTGGGTCGAGGGGCACTAGAAAAAAAATGATCTCCTCCAATTCTTCTCCTCCGCTTCAAATTGCGGAAAACCTCTTTCCAAGGCCGAGGGACCGTCGGACGTCCGGTGTCTAGGAATACCTCCTCATTCCGCCGTCCTCCGGCCACAGCTTCAATCACAGCATGACTTGCCTCAATGATGCACCCTGAGGAGCTGAGGCGCCGCCTTCCACTAGCCCTGGACCCCGAACAACTGCCTAAGAAAGCCCGATAAAATTGAAGAAACTGTCGGGCACTTGTGGATTCGACGGAGAGAATCTGTTTCGTCTCCTCATACGTCGCTGGCGGACCTGATGTTTCTGAGTGTCCAACGATCGTTCCAGAACTAAGATCACCACAATGCTCATGCTGACAAGGGCATTGTCCGCACTGACCATTTTGGTGGCTTCTTCAAAACTGGCAAGAATGGTGCAGAGCTCTTTCACCTGCCTCCACTCTCGGTGGCTCAACACCCCGAGTCCGCACCACTGCTTGTCAGGCCATGTGTCACTTCGTACTGCGTAATGGCATTGCGCTGCTCCCAAATCGCTGGAGAATGTGGAGGGTGGAATTCCAGCGTGTTGCCACATCAACAATGAGACGGTTGACGGGGAGGCCGAGCTGACACTGCAACGCAGCCAGGCAGGGCGAAGCAGGGTGCGAACGGTGGAAGTGCGAACTCAGACTTCGAGCCTTCTTCAGCAGGCATTCCAGACCCGGGTAGCGCTTTAGAAATTTCTGGACGACGAGGTTCATGACATGTGCCAGGCAAGGGATGTTCTCCAGCCTACCGATCTTAAGGGCGGCCAGCAGATTTCGAACGTTATCGCACACCACGTTGCCTGGCACAAGGTTCTTGTCACCCAGCCAGTGCCGGTCTCGTTGCGGAAGAGCCGTCCACAGCTCCTGACCTGTGTGGACGGTCTCCAAGCCAGATTAATTTCAACACGGACTGGTTTCTCTGTGCACGTGATGCCACCAGAGGACCTTGTGGGAAAGAGCCCTGCACCATCCCTACGGTTTTGAAGAGCGTGCGCCGAGCCGTAGAGCCACCGTCACCCCCAGAGACATCCCCCAGCTCACCCAGTGAGCTGTCACAGAGATATAGCGGCCTTGGCCGTGCTTACTAGTCCATGTGTCGGTGGTGAGATGGACTTTTCCGGACACAGATGCAGACAACGCACTTGAAATTTTAGATGACACGTGGCTGGCCAGGGCAGGGACGGCTTTTCTGGCAAAGAAATGCCTGCTCGGCATCTGGTATTGGGGGCAGGCAAGGGCCATGACGTGGTGGAACCCATCTGTGTCCACCAGACAGAAAGGCAACATTTCCAAGGTCAAAAGCCTGGCAATGCCGAAATTCAGTTTTTTGGCTTTGGGATGGTTTGGGTTAAAGTTTTTCTTCTGCTCCCAAACCTGGAAGACAGAAGGCTGGCTGCTAGACTAGCCGCTGTACGGCATGCAGGTCGTCAAACTGGCAGAAGGAGAAGGGGTAGTATGGGTCTCTGGTGGTGCTGGTGGTACTCGGGCGACGGTGGAGGCTGAAGCGGAGGCTGATCCCTGATCATGACTCTGAGAGACATGGGCAGCTGAGGAACGCTTGGTGGTGGCAGAGGAGGAGGAGGTGGAGACAGAGGGTGTGACAGTGGTTGGAAGCCCGGCGTCGGTCTGGCCTTTTTTGACCAACTGTTGCCTCCATTTCAACTCATGCATTCGCTGCATGTGACTAGACATGTTGGTGGTGGTTAAACACCTAAGATTCTTGCCTCTACTTATGCGGTTTACGGCAAAGGCGGCATATGACTTTCACTGGTGAATCAGAGACTTGCTCAAAGAAGGCCCAGGCTTGAGAGGTCCTGGAACCTTTTTGACGGCGATAAGCGAGGAGCAGGGTTTCCCGCTGACCGTGGCTGGCGAATCATATCAGTGGCCCGTCTGCGACCGCGCCTCTTCCCTTTTTAGGCGGGACCCTATTGACACTACCCCATCGTCTTCCTCCTCATCCATGTGAAGCGCTCGCAAGCAAATATTGCGGAAAAGACCACGATGGATCCGCAGTGTCGTCATCATCATCATCAACACAGGTGACTTGGTCGTCCTGACTTTCTGCATCCAGAAGCTGCGGGCTACAAGCAAGGGGCACTGCAAGGCGTTGCCGACCGCCCGGGATTTTTGCCGATTGACCGGCTTCCTTTTCCTCCTCTGATGGCATCATTAAAATGGGGGTCAGAGCAGACAAAATCATCCTCTTTTTCCTCTTGGTCTTTTAACATGCCTTCTGACCCCCCAAACCCCATTTTGTCATCAAAGAGGTCTTCAGAAAATGGATTATCCAAAAGTGGTGGGTACACGAAATTGACATTTGGGCTGCCTTCACTTCATGTTGGATGGATGATGATGATGCTGATGACGACATTTTTTGGCCATGACCGTGAGGACGAGGAGGTAAGACTGCTGCATGCAGGTTGCATTAACCACGGAAGCACAGATTGGCGACGCTGTTCGTTACTGAAATTCACAGGCCTGAACCCAGCATGACAGGCCTGAGGGTTCCTGCAACCGACGATCCGCTGGCATGCGTGTTGTCGCCAGCACTGGAAGGAGCACCTTCTCTCGACCTCTATCTCCCTGTCCTATCCCCCCCCCCTCTTTGCTCGCTTAACCACCTGAAATTTCCTCCATGTTCAGAAAATAAAAATTTGAGAAGGTATGGAAGAGTTTTGGAAAATCCCCCAGCTATTCTCAAATCCCTAAAATCAAAACAAATTGCTGGATGGAAATTTAAGTGCAAGGTACCCTATCAACAAAGCTTGACTGACCAAAAGTGAAAAAAACACCTATCTGAAATGTATACGGTAATAAAAGGTAATTTTTGGCACCTATCATACACCTGTGGTGACTACAAAATTGCTGGAATTCAAATTCAACTGCAAGGTGGCTCTATGAACAAAGCTGGCCTGCGCGCCAAAGTGGGAAAAAAACATGTATCTGAAATGTATACGGATAATAAAAGTTATTTTTGGCACCTATCAATACACCTGTGGTGACTACAAAATTGTTGGATTCAAATTTAAGTGCAAGGTACCTCTATCAACAAAGCTGGACGGCGCCAAATTGAAAAAACACCTATCTGAAATGTATACGGATAATAAAACGGTATTTTTTTGCACCTATCCAAATACACCTGTTTGGTGACTACAAATTTGCTGGATTCAAATTTAACTGCAAGGTGGCTCTATCAACAAAGCTGGCCTACGCCAAAGTGAAAAAAACACGTATCTGAAATGTATACGGATAATAAAAGGTATTTTTGGCACATAAAAATACACCTGTGGTGACGACAAAATTGCTGGATTCAAATTTAAGTGCAAGGTACCTCTAACAACAAAGCTTGACTGACCAAAATTTAAAAAAAACACCTATCTGAAAAGTATACGGATAATAAAAGCTATTTTTTGCACCTAAAAATACACCTGCGCTGACGACAAAATTGCTGGATTCAATTTTTAAAGGGAAAGGGGTCCTCTATAAAAACTGGACGGCCCAAAATTTGAAAAAAACACCTATCTAAATTATACGGATAAAAAAAGGGGAAATTTTTTGCACCAAAAATACACCGGTTGACAAAAAAATTTTGCTGATTTCAAATTTAATGCAGGGCTCTATAAAAAGCGGGCCTGGCCAAATGAAAAAAACACTATCTAAATGTAAGGGATAATAAAGGTTTTTTTTGGGCCAAAAAAAATACCCTCGGGACGAAAAAAATTGCGGATTCAAATTTAATGCCAAGGTCCTCTATAAAAAGCGGGAGGGGCGCCAAATTGAAAAAAAAACACCTATCGGAATGTATAGGATAATAAACGTATTTTTTTACCTAAAAAAACACCTGCGGGGGCACAAAATTGCGGGATTAAAAATTTAAGTGCAAGGTACCTCTATCAACAAAGCTTGATTTCAAATTGAAAAAAACAAACCTTCGAAAGATACGGATAATAAACGGTTTTTTTTTGCACCTAAAAATCACCTTGGTGACGACAAAATTCTGGATCAAATTTAATGCAAGGTCCCCAAGAAAAACGGATTTTGCCAAATTGAAAAAACACCTATCTTAAATGTTAGGGATAATAAAGGGTATTTTGCACCTAAAAAAAACCCCGCGGTGACGCAAAATTGCTGATTAAATTTTTAATTGCAAGGTCCCTATGAAAAGCGGACGGGGCCCAAATGAAAAAAACCCCAAACTGAAATTTTCGGATAAAAAATATTTGGCCCCTAAAAATGCCCTGGGTACACAAAATTGCGGGATTAAATTTAAGTGCAAGGTACCTCATAACAAAGCTTGAGGGCCAAAATTTAAAAAAACACGTACTGAAATTTTAAAAGGAAAAAAAAAGGTTTTTTTTGGCACCTATCAATTCACCTGGGGTACTAAAAAATTGCTGGATTAAAATTTTAATGAAAGGGTACCCTATCAACAAAGTTTGATGACCAAAATAAAAAAAAAACACGTACTGAAATTATAGGGATAATAAAAGGTATTTTTTGGCCCTATAAATTTCCCCTTTGGGGTACACAAAATTGCGGGTTCAAATTTAAGGAAAGGGAACCTCTATCAACAAGCTAGTGACCAAAAGTAAAAAAAAACAGCTATCTGGAATGTATACGAAATAAAAGGGGATTTTTTGCCCTAACAAATGACCTGCTTTTACAGAAAAATATGTATCCTAAATATAAGTTCAGGCTGCCCAACTCCAAGTAATATCTCAACAAAAAACTGTTAAAAAAAAAGCTATTGCAATCAATTCTACACTAAGTCTGGTCCCAAAATATCCAGTATCCTTTAAAGCCCCCTTCTGTCTGTCTGTTTTTCCCGCCCCCCGGGCCCCCCCCCCCCCTCTCCCCCTGATTTTACAGGGCTAGATGCCCCTTTAAAATTTCAGCCTAACTACCGAAAATCTGCAAATCCAATCTAACAAAGTTCAAGGGTTTCACACTAAAATATAGCTTCCCCTGTGAACAAATAGAATAATTTCGTAGCTGTTTGCACAAGACTGGCAACTCCCCTACTATGAGACCGACCACAAATGAGGCAGAACAGGAAGGGCTGTTCTATGAAAACAGGGCATGGTGATTTTTCCAGCCAAAACGCAACCAACAATCCCCCATGACGTCGCACACACTGCTCAAAGTCTATCTCTAACTATTTGCTGGGCCGGCAAAAAAACAGGAACCCGAAAGGCGCGATATTAATAATTATGCCAGATTTTAACCTAAAAAAACGCGTGATCAAAAAATCCCCATAAAAATAAAAACCCTTCCATTTTTAAATTGTCGATAAAATCCTCAACACTAATCAGCACCTATATTGGGAATGGGCCCCCGAATGTCTTCATTCAGAATGGAGAGTAGATTGTGCATATCACACTCCATTTTGTGCTATGGGAGTTCAGAGTGCAGCTGAACACACCGCTTAGCTGTACCTGGAACTCCCATGGAGCAGAATGGAGAGTTGTGAACAAGCATGACTAACCCTCCAATAGAATAAAATTTGAAACCTATTTCCCCTATTTTTTCTGCCAAGAGGTGGGATCCTCACTTTTCACATTTTGATGGCATATCCTTCTCAATATTCCATCCCAAGGGGGAAAAGAAAAACCCCCTTTAACATGTTTTAATGCAATGGGAAAATTGGGTTGGTAAGGAACACATGACAATCGTAGCAAAGAGCCCAGACCACTCAGATTCCAGAACTGCTTAATGTTATCTCTAATAACTTACAAAAAAAAAAAAAAAATTTTAAGGCCAAGGATCATACAACACAGATTAGTAATATGACAGTTGCATGGAGCATTATGGCCATTTTAAAGCATTTTTCTAAACTCTTATACAGGATCATCTTTATTTCCATTATGTTTATGACAATTTCCCAGAACCATATTTTATTGGTAAGCCCCAAAGAAAGTGAAGGTTTCAGAGTCATTTTTCTTTTGGTTGAACATGTTCCGGTACTTTTTAAATCACTTGTACACTTTGGTTTCGGATAATTTTTCCATAATTTATTTTGCCCCTGTATTTTATTAGAGTGTGACCAAGACCTCGCAAGACATCTTGTCTCGGATAAGATATATTCGAGCCTGCTATAAATAAATAACTTAATAAACATTTCCATAAGGTTAAAAATGTCAAGCTATGTCAAGCAAAGTCAGGCATGTTTTCTCTACTTCTCATCAAACAACCGTCTCAAAACTGCATAATACAAGAAAGACAATGGAAATTCTTTGTTTTCCGATTAACATTATTACAAGTTAACATTTCCGGATTCTGAAGTTGCAAATAGCCTCCAGTAACAAAAAATTATATTTCTTTTAAATTAAATTTTCATTAAAGAACTTATATCCAATCAAAATTTATAGATAAAAAACGTCCATCATACTGAAATCTTATTTCTTGGGTAAATTTCTTTAAACCTCCAACTACTTTTATGGTCAACATTCTGAACTTCCCTTCCTTATAAAACATTCTGTAATTCTTGTGTTGTATTTTATACAGGCTTAGATGTTTTGACCTTTATGCCAAACATCTTTGGGCAGATTGAACAGTGTGCCATCCTAACTGTAAAGGTGCAGGTCACTTGACCAGATTTCAGAAAACCAGAATGATCTGAATGATTACTAAGGCCAGCAGGATTTTGGCATGTAGTAATAGGGGCATGGACTTGCGGACATGGATGTAATTTTTCCGCTATATAAAGCATTGGTGCATCTTCTTCTGAAACATGCTATTCAGTTCTGGGCTCCAGTTTATAGAAAGAATGTAGTGGAGCTTGAGAAAGTGCAAAGACGAGCAACCAAACTTATAAGGGGAATGGAGCATCTTAGTTGTGAGGTGAGGTTAAAAGAGTTAAACTTATTTAGTCTTGAGAAAGATGGCTCCAGGGAGGCAGGATTAATTTATATAAGTAAATAAATGGCCTGTATAAAATGTATGGAGAAAAGCTATTTCATGTAAAACTCCCTCAAAAGACAAAGGGGACTCTCCCTCCCTCTGGAGACAAAAAAGGATTCAATCTCCAGAAGAGAAAAGTCTTCTTTACCATGAGAACTCTAAATCTGTGGAATAGCCGCTTGAGGAGCTGGTCACATCAGGAATAGGTAATGGCTTCAAGAGTTAGATAACTACTTACTACTAAATAATATTAATACTTATGTAGCTGTATCAAATGTCTAGATCCAATCTGAGGAAAATTTTGGGCTCAAGAATGAAATATTCTTTTAAGGCAGATTGGTTGTTGCTAGTGTTGAGCGATGAAATCGCCAAAAGTTGAAATCGGATAGATTTTCACTAAAATCTTGGTTCCACGATCAAGAGATTATTTCTCTTAAAATTTGATCAATAATCGTCCATTGAAGATTCCAATCGCACCATTTTCGGCACTTCCTGTAATTTGGTGGCCAGCCAATCAGCGCAGAGCACAAGGGGTGAAGAACTTCACCAGTGGGCTGTATAGGGATCTCATTGGCTGCTGAAATCACATGACCTCGTTTTATCTATGTCACTGCACTTCCTGATTGGTGCCATTAGCTCCTATACAGCGAACAGAACGGATCACTGTCTCTCTGCTGAGCTTTCTTAAAAGCTAGTGGAGATTTTTTTCCAGCGATTTTACAACTGAAAAGGATCTTTGATAGAGTAGTTAGCTTAGGGTACAGCAAGATTAGAGAATTCTAGTTAGTATTAGTTAGAGATTTGGAAACAGCTCCAGTGCTCTGAACAGCACAGCTGCGTGGGTGGGGGGACACGCCTACTTCAGAGGGGGGGGGGGGCAGATCCTGCATCAGACATATTTCTCCTCTGAAGCCACTGGGAAATAGCACCAAATTTCATTCCTGCTTAGCCAGCATCCACCACAGTCTGAGTTCAGAGTGTCACTTTCTTGTAGGGTGCACGTCTGCATTTATTACTCATATTTGTCCTCTCAAGCCACGGTGAAATAGCACCCAATTTTATTTCTGCATTGCTAGCGGCCACCACAGTGTGGGTTATGGGTGTCCCTGTGTTGTGTTGTTTTGTGTCAAAGGGGCCCCATAGCAGCTGCTACCGCTGTACCTGCTGTGGCTACGCCATCCTCATTTTTTTCTGTGACTCTTGTTGCCTAATTGTCTTAACTAAGATGTACCACGTATCCAGTTTAATGTTGTGGATGTTAATTCCAGCTTCACCTCACTTGTTTGGGTGTAAAAATGAACCTGGTTTTCCTCTCCCATAGACTTTAATGGGAATCGGAGATTAATCGCAATCGAAGATCGAACATCGGGAGAGGATTCCACAAAATCTGGAATCTACTCGAATGAGATTATTGGCCAAATCGCTCATCACTAGTTCTTGCTTTATGGGTTCCAAAGTCTACATCAGTAGAGGAAGCACAGCTTAAGTATTTCCTTTATCCTTCCATTTATCCACATCTTCTTGATCATTGGTTGAACTTAATGGACATATGCCTTTTTTCAACTGTACTTACTATGTAACTATGATTCAAAAAACCCGAGTTTGAAAACATTGTCTCAAACTATAAATTTGATCTCCAGGTAGAAATCCTTCGGCCCAGTTGAGCTCACTGTTCAATCTGCCCAAAGATGTTTGGCATAAAAGTCATTGTCTGCACATTCTCAGTCATTATGCAGTGTAAACATATTCAGAAATTACACAATCGTCACAAATTTATTCAGTTGTGGTCGACTGAATCTTTTTATGATGGCATTAAAATTACTTTTCGTCGCTGATATATTTCCCCTTGTGAAAAAAGCCATTTGGAAGTTGTTAGCAGAGGATGCTAGAGTTTAAAATTGTTGACCAAGAAAGGATAACAAAATTCATATGTACCAAAAGTTCTTCTCCTGTAGGTAATAAAAAATTGGAAATATGTGTGTTGCATGGATTGAAGATGCCTATTTTTAGTTGCGATAGTGAATAGCAAACATAGACTCTTTTGATACTTTTGCTCAGCAGGTAAATGCTCGTATGCTTTATTGATGATTCAGTTTACTAAGTCCAAACAATAACATCATTACTCGGTGTAAAAAACATTATGTTTTCACTTAAAATGGAGAAAAAATGTGGTTGATTCATCACATACATCACATACAACAGTATATCATTGAAACCAACTGTTTTCTTCTCCTTCTTCTCCAAGAGCCCTGACTATTGTAACCAGCTTGAACAGCAGAGAATTATGAAAAGCTGCTGTAAATAGACAATATTATCCTCCGGTTGATGTAAAGTTTGTAAAACACAAAATCTACAGTGTTTAAATAATTAATTTAGGGATAAAATAAAGGAGAGTCATTCAAAACAACTGGTGAGGAGTAAATGTTAAAACACCTAGTTAACAAGGACTAGTGTTTAGTGTTGAGCGATTATTATCAACAAAGTTGAAATTGGCACAGTTTTTATGGTGATCGGATTTTTAGATCATGCGATAATTTAGGTTAAAATCTGTGCATCATCTATTAAGATCGCGCCTTTTCGCCGCTTCCTGTAATTTTTGGCCAGCAAATCAGATTACAGAATAGAGCAGGGTGAGATGTGTGTGCGACGTCATGACTGGGATTGGCTGGAAAAATCACATGACCTCGTTTTACATAGAACAGCATTTCCTGTTCAGCCACAGTGTCTCTCAGCGTCTCAGAGCAGAAGGACGTGCACTCTGCTTGTGTCCAAACAGCTCAGCGAAATTATTATATTTCTTCACAGAGAAACCTCTACTATTAGCTGTGATCCTTACAATTTAGTTAGATTAGAGATTGGAAGATTTTATATAGTTAGGTAAAGAATTTTAAAGGAGCATCTACCGTGGTAAAGTCACTGGGGGAAGCGGGGGTGGGGGGGGCGCGGGCGAACACAGACAAGCTCTATAAAGAATACTGGATAAAGTTCACCAAGACTTAGTGTAGACATTACTGCAATAGCTTTATTATTAACAGTTTTCTATTGAAATAATTCCTGGATATTGGGCAGACTGAACTTATAGGATACACATATTTTCTAGTAACAGCAGTACTCTTTGTTAGTTGCAAAACTACACTTATATTATCAGTATACATTTCAGATAGGTGTTCATTTTCAATTTTGCCCATTCCACCTTTGTTGATATATCCACCTTGTACTTAAATTAGAATCCAGCAAGTCAGCACAGGTTGATAGGTGCCAAAAATACCTTGTAATATCCGAAAAAATTTCAGATACGTGTTTTTTGACTTTGGCGCACTACAGCTTTGTTCATTGAGGCACCTTGCACTTAAATGTGAATACTGCAATTTTTTAGTCACCACAGGTGAATTGATAGGTGCCAAAAAATACCTTTTATATCCGAATACATTCAGATACGTGTTTTTTTCACTTTGGCTGCAGGCCAGCTTTGTTGATAGATCTACTTTGCATTAAATTTGAATACAAGCAAATTTTGTAGTCACCACAGGTGAATTGATAGGTGCCAAAAATACCTTTATTTCTGACTATACATTACAAGATCCGAGTGTTTTTTTTGCACTTTTTGCCATGGTCCAGATTTGTTGATAGAGCCACCTTGCAGTTAAATTTGATCCAGCAATTTTGTAGTTACACAGGTGAATTTGATAGGTGCCAAAATAAATACCTTTTATTATCCGAATACATTACAGATACGTGTTTTTTCACCTTGGTGCTGGCCAGCTTTGTTGATAGATCTACTTTGCAGTTAAATTTTAATTCAGCAATTTTGTAGTCACCACAGAGTGAATTGATAGTGCCCAAATATACATTGTTATTATTCAGTAATAATTTCTGATACGGGTTTTTCACTTTGGCGCAGGCCAGCTTTGTTGCATAGAGTAATTGACAGTTAAATTTGAATACAGCCTGTATATCTTTGTAGGTCAACCCACAGGTGAATTGATAGGTCGCCAACAAAAAACTACCTTTCTATTATCCGAATACATTACAGATACGTGTTTTTTTGCACTTTGCCCAGTCCAGATTTGTGATAGTGCCACCTTGCAGTTAAATTTGAATCAGCAATTGTGTAGTTACCACAGGTGATTGATAGGTTTGCCAAAAAATACACCTTTATTATCCGAATACATTACAGATACGTGTTTTTTTATCTTAGGGCAGGCAGCTTTTGTGATAGAGACTTTGCTGTTAAATTTGAATAGAGCAATTTTGTAGTCAACAGGTGAATTGATTGGTGCCAAAAATACCTTTTATTATCGAATCATTTCAGATACGTGTTTTTTTGACTTTGGCGGCAAGGCCCAGCTTTGTTGATAGATCTAATTTGACAGTTAAAATTTAATACAGCATTTTGTAGTCACCACAGGTGAATTGGATAGGTGACCAAAAATACCTTTTATTATCCGAATACATTACAGATACGTGTTTTTTGCACTTTTGCCCAGTCCAGATTTGTTGATAGGCCACCTTGCAGTTAATAAATTTGAATCCAGCAATTGTGTAGTTACCACAGGTTGAATTATAGTGCCAAAAAATACTTTTATTATCCGAATACTTTACAGATACGTGTTTTTGACTTTGGCGGCAGGCCAGCTTTGTTGATAATTTACTTATGCAGTTAAAAATTTGAATACAGAAATTTTGTAGTCACCTCAGGTGTATTGATAGGTGCCAAAATCTTTTATTATCCGAATATTTTCAGATACGTGTTTTTTCAATTTGGCGCATGAATGTTTTGTTTATTGATATACTTTGCAGTTAAATTTGAATACAGCAATTTTGTAAGTCACCACTAGGTGAATTGATAGTGCCAAAAATACCTTTTATTATCGAATACATTTCAGATACGGTGTTTTTTGACTTTGGCGCGAGCCAGTTTGTTGATAGATCTACTTTGCAGTTTAAAATTTGAATACATCAATTTTGTAGACACCACAGGTGAATTGTAGGTGCCAAAAAATACCTTTTATTATCCGAATAATTTCAGATACGTGTTTTTTCACTTTGGCGCAGGCCCAGCTTTGTTGATGATCTACTTGCAGTTAATTTGAATCCAGCAATTTTGTAGTCTCCACAGGTGAATTGATAGGTGCCAAAAAATACCCTTTTATATCCGAATATTTCAGATATGTGTTTTTTCACTTTGGCGCAGGACAGCTTTTGTTAATAGATCTACTTTGCAGTTATATTTGAATCCAGCCAATTTTGTAGTCACCACAGGTGATTGTTAGGTGCCAAAAATACCACTTCTTATTATCAGAATACATTACAGATACGTGTTTTTGATTTGGCGCACAGGCCAGCTTTGTTTGATAGATCAACTTTGCAGTTAAATTTGAATTCAGCAATTTTGTAGTCACACAGGTGAATTGATAGGTGCAAAAAATACCATTTATTATCAGAATTACATTACAGATACGTGTTTTTTGCACTTTTGCCCACGTTCCTGATTTGTTGATGAGCCACCTTGCAGTTAAATTTGAATCCAGCAAATAGTGTAGTTAACACAGGTGGAAATTGATAGGTGCCAAAAATACCTTTTATTATCGAATACATTACAGGATACGTGTTTTTTCACTTTGGCGATGCCTGCTTTGTTGATAGATCTACTTTGCCGTTAAATTTGAATACAGCAATTTTGTAGTCCACAGGTGAATTGATAGGTGCCAAAAATACCTTTTATTATCCCAAATAAATTACAGATACGTGTTTTTTGCAATTTTCCAGTCCCAGATTTGTTGATAGAGCCACCTTGCAGTTAAATTTAAATCCAGCAATTGGTGTAGTTACCACAGATTGAATTGATAGTGCAAAAAATACCTTGTATTATACGAATACATTACATGATACGTGTCTTTTGACTTTGGCGCAGGCCGCTTTGTTGATGATCTACTTTGCAGTTAAATTTGTTACAGCAATTTTGTAGTCACCACAGATGAATTGATAGTGCCAAAAATACCTTTTAATATCCGAATACATTTCAGATTCGTGTTTTTTACACTTTGGCGCAGGCCAGCTTTGTTGATAGAGCTAATTTGCAGTTAGAATTTGAATAAGCAATTTGTAGTCACCACAGGTGAATTGATAGGGTGCCAAAAAAAAACCTGTTATTATTCCGAAATACATTTCAGATACCGTGTTTTTTCCTATTTTACACTTGTTGCCCAGCCAGATTTGTTGATTGAGCCACCTGCAGTTTAAATTGAAATCCAGCAATTGTGTAGTTACCACAGGTGAATTGATGGTTGCCAAAAAACCTTTTATTATCCGTATAATTACAGTACCGGGTTTTTTTTACTTTGGCGAGGCCAGCTTTGTTGTTAGAGCCACCTTGAAGTTAAATTTGAATAGAGCAATTTTGTAGTACCACAGGTGAATTGTTAGGTGCCAAAAATACCTTTTATTTCCGATACATTTCAGATTACGGTGTTTTTTCACTTTTCGGAGCAGGCCAGCTTTGTTGATTGATATACTTTGCAGTTTAATTTTAATACAGCAATTTTGTAGTCACCACAGGTGAATTGATAGGCCGCACAAAAATACTTTTAGTTATCCGAATAAATTTACATGATACGGTTTTTGCACTTTTGCCCAGTCCTGATTTGTTGATAGAGCCACCTTGCAGTTAAATTTGAATCCAGATTGTGTAGTTACCACAGGTGAATTGATAGGTGCCAAAAAATATACATTTTATTATCTGAATACATTACGATAGGGTTTTTTTTTGATTTTGCCCTCAGCTTTGTTTTTGGGGCCCCTTGCATTAATTGAATACGAAATTTTTGAGTCACCACAGGTAAATTGATAGGTCCCAAAAAATACCTTTATTATCCGAATACATTTCAGATACGTTTTTTTTTCACTTTGGGCGGCCAGTTTTTGTTGATAGTCTACTTTGAGTTAAATTTGAAACGAATTTGTAGTCACCACAGGTGAATTTGATGGGTCCCAAAAAATACTTTTATTACCGAATACATTTCAGATACTTTTTTTTCCATTTTGGCCCCAGGCCACTTTGTTGATGATCACTTTGCATTTAAAATTTTGAAACAGCAATTTTGTGTCACCACAGGTGAATTGTGGGTCCCAAAAAAATATTTTTATTTTTAATACTTTTCAATACGTTTTTTTCACTTTGGCCACCCCCAGTTTGTTGATGACACTTTGCAGTTAAATTGAATCAGAATTTTTTAGTCCCCACAGGTGAATTGATGGGTGCCAAAATACCTTTTATTATCCGAATACATTTCAGATACGTTTTTTTTTCACTTTGGCGCGGCCCACTTTGTTGATAGATCTACTTTGCATTTTTATATTTGAACCCGCTTTTTTGGTTTTTGATTTGAGGGTTTTGAGATAGCTGTGATTGGTTTTTTTAATAAGAGATTTTCCAAAACTTTCCATACCTTCTCAAATTTTTATATTTTAAACAGGAGCAAAATTCGGTTTAAAGGAGCAAAGAGGGGGGTAGGCGGGAGGTAAGGTACGGGGAAAAGGGTCTCCTTCGGCTGGCGCAACACCATGCCAGGGATCTCATTGCAGGACCGCAGGCCTGTCATCGCTGGGTCGGGGGCCCTGTGAATCCAGTAAGAACGCGTCGCCAATCTGCCCTTTCAGTGGTAATGCAACCTGCATCCAGCAGTCTTACCTTCGTCCCCCAGTAAACGGCCACAAATGTTTTCATCCGCATCCCCGTCCGTCCAACATGAAGAGCCCAAATGGGCAAACCTCGTGTACCACCATGTGGATAACCATTTTGAAGAAACCCCTTTGATAAAAAATGCGGTTGGGGTCAGAAAGGATGTTAAAAATCAAGAGGCCCCAAAAAGGATGATTTTTTCTGCTCTGAGCCCCTTTTTTGATCCATCAGAGGAGGAAAGGAACGATCAATCGGCAAAAAACCGGGCGGGCGGCCACGCCTTGCAGTCCCTCTTGTTGTAGCCCCCAGTCCTGGGGCAGAATGCAGGACGACGAAGCACCTGTGTTGATATGATGATGACGACTTGCGGGTCCCAAGTGGTTTTTCGCAGAATTTTTTGCGAGCGTTCATCCTGGACAGGAGGGAAGACGATGGGGGATGTCAGTAGGGTCCCCCTCAAAAAGGGAGAGGGGGGTCGCAGAAGTCCCGATAGATTCCCCCGCCCCGGGGCGCGAAACCCCCCTCTTTCTTATCGCCGTCAAAAAAAGGGCCAGGGCCTCTCAACCTGGGCCTTTTTACAAGCCTTTTGAT
>JAODAL010049026.1:0-28505 GCA_025379985.1 Phyllomedusa bahiana
ACCCAAAGAGATTGTTCCCCCGTTTTCTTTCCCAAATCCAGGGGGAGAAAAACAAAATTTTGAAACAGATGTGAGAAGAGCGGTGTTTCAATTATCTACAAGCTACTCAATATTTGGGTTGGATGAAGCATTGTTTCTACAATTTATGGCAATAGAAAGGTCACAAAGCCAGCAAGGCTACTGGGGCCCCCGCGGGAAATTAAGGGTCATAAAAGAAGTTACAGTATTCTAGGTCAAGATTCACCCTTCATCTCAGAGCTCATTCCACCAGATCCACCGCGACATCCTGGGTGAAATTTGGGCAAGTGCCTTTAGATCAAATTTGTAAGGCCGCAACATGGTCTACACCATCAACATTTGTAAAACATTACAGATTGGATGTCCCCTCTGCAGAATGTTCAACTTTTGGTGAATCAATACTCAGGAAGCTTCGGAGGTCCCACCCTCTTAATATTGCTTTTTAAATCCAATGCTGTGCTGCCTTTAAGACATCAGGAAAGTGGAAATTTGCTTACCGAAATTTCTTTTTCCTGGAGTCCGTAGGCAGCACAGTTTTCCCCACCCAGATTAATTTCCTTCATTGCTGCTTACAATACTGGTGTGCAGTGCTTGCAGCCAGGCTTTATAGGGCAACACTTAAGTGATTAATTAGTTCAATTACTGCTTGTTAATCTGTCTCTCCTAGTTGTACCTAGGGGGAAGTAATGCCAATGGTGTGCTGCCTACGGACTCCAGGAAAAAGAAATTTCGGTAAGCAAATTTCCACTATAATACTGCCCCCTATGTACAAGAATATAACTACTATAATACTGCCCCTATGTACAAGAATATAACTACTATAATACTGTCCCTATGTACAAGAATATAACTACTATAATACTGCTCCCTATGTACAAGAACATAACTACTATAATACTGCTCCTATGTACAAGAATATAACTACTATAATACTGCCCCCTATGTACAAGAATATAACTACTATAATACTGCCTCCTATGTACAAGAATATAACTACTATAATACTGCCCGCTATGTACAGGAATATAACTACTATAATACTGCCCCCTATGTACAAGAATATAACTACTATAATACTGCTCCTATGTACAAGAATATAACTACTACAATACTGCTCCTATGTACAAGAATATAACTACTATAATACTGTTCCTATGTACAAGAATATAACTACTATAATACTGCTCCTTATGTACAAGAATATAACTACTATAATACTGCTCCTTATGTACAAGAATATAACTACTATAATACTGCCCCTATGTACAAGAATATAACTACTATAATATTGCTCCTATGTACAAGAATATAACTACTATAATACTGCCCACTATGTACAGGAATATAACTACTATAATACTGCCCCTATGTACAAGAATATAACTACTATAATACTGCCCTCTATGTACAAGAATATAACTACTATAATACTGTCCCCTATGTACAAGAATATAACTACTATAATACTGTCACTATGTACAAGAATATAACTACTACAATACTTCCCCCTATGTCAAAGAATATACATACTATAATACTGCCTCTATGTACAAGAATATAAAATACTATAATATTGCCCTATTACAAGAATATAACTACTATAATACTGCCTTCTATGTACAAGAATATAACTACTATAATACTGTCCCCTATGTGCAAGAATATAACTACTATAATACTGCTCCTATGTACAAGAATATAACTACTATAATACTGCCCCTATGTACAAGAATATAACTACTATAATACTGCCCTCTATGTACAAGAATATAACTACTATAAACTGCCCCTATGTACAAAATATAACTACTATAATACTGCCCTCTATGTACAAGAATAAAAACACTATAATACAGCCTCCATGTACAAGAAAAATAACAACTATAATACTGCTCCTATGTACAAGAATATAACTACTATAATACTGCCCTCTATGTACAAGAATATAACTACTACAATACTGCCTCTATGTAAACTGGAACATAACTATACTTTGCTACATTGTTACAATACTAAAATAATTTTATCTCAAAATATTGAAACTTATTTCGTTTCAGGCCATGGAGTCTGTATATAGCGACATAATATTAAGAAGCATCAAAGAAGTGCATAAAATCCCGGAGTCTCTATAATCTCGCCTGTGTATGTATATTTCTGTTTTGGGGTGTGGGGAGAAGTCAATCATGTCAGTGGAGCAGCGTGTCCTATCCACATCCTGTAGTATATGTGTAATGATCTGTATGATAAAATAATGGGGGGGGGGGGGGGGGGTCATAATATTTTTATGATTTACTTTCAGCTGCATACACCTGCTCCTTCAGGGGAGAATGCTGTAAATTCTGGATCGTATAGTCAGGCCATTGTGCTCGGTGTCTCTGGGGCAGCGTCTACCATCCACTTTATGACCTAATCATTAATACTTCCACCATATGTACGATCCTTATGTTTATGTAATCACACTATTTGGCGATATTAAATGTCATATTAAAATTTTCTCTAGACATTAATGCATCGTTGCTTGGGAAAGTGGCCGAGAGGCGAAATGCAAAATCTGTACCCAGGTCCCCATCTGCTATTTACCACTTACAATTCGAAGACATAGGAACCATGACCTTACTCTTATCTGTGAATATGTCAGCCATAAACTGTAAGCATTGCTGTACTGATAATGATGTGTATAGTGCCAGACTCAGTGACACTTATAATGTCTCATAACAATGCCCATAGTCCCATCCCTACCCATAGACTAAACCTCATAGCAATGCCCATAGTAAAATCCCTACCCATAGACTAAACCTCATAGCAATGCCCATAGTAATATCCCTACCCATAGACTAAACCTCATAGCAATTCCCATAGTAATATCCCTACCCATAGACTAAACCTCATTGCAATGCCCATAGTAATATCCCTACCCATAGACTAAACCTCATAGCAATTCCCATAGTCCCATCCCTACTCATAGACTAAACCTCATAGCAATGCCCATAGTAATATCCCTACCCATAGACTTAACCTCATAGCAAAGCCTATTGTGCCATCCTAATCCATAGGCTCAACCTTCTAGCAACCTCATAGTACCACCCCTACCTACATGGTCAACCTCATAGCAATGCCCATAGTCCCAATACTACCCATAGACTAAACCTCATAGCAATGCCCATAGTAATATCCCTACCTATAGACTAAACCTCATAGCAATGCCCATAGTAATATCCCTACCCATAGACTAAACCTTGTAGCAATGCCCAAAGTAACATCCCTACTCATAGACTAAACCTCATAACAATGCCCATAGTCCCATCCCTACCCATAGACTTAACCTCATAGCAACCGCATAGTTCCACCCCTACCTATATGGTCAACCACATAGCAATGCCCATAGTGCCATCCCTAACCATATGGTCAACCTCATAGCAATGCCCATAGTAATATCCCTACCCATAGACTAAATCTCATAGCAATGGCCAAAGTCCCATTGTTACTCATAGACGAAACCTCATAGCAATGAGTATTGTGCCATCCTAATCCATAAGCTCAAACTCATAGCAACCTCATGGTGCCACCCCTACCGATAGGATTAGTCTCATAGTAATTACCACAATGCCATCCCTACAGATAGGGTCAATCTCATAGTAATTCCCATAGTGCCATCCTTAACTATAGGGTCAGTTTTTTGCAATGAATATACAGTCATCCTCCTATAGTGCCATCCTTACCTATATGGTCAACCTCATAGCAATGCCCATAGTGCCATCCCTACCTATAGGGTAAATCTCCTAGTAGTACCCATATGCAATCCCTATCTATAGGATCAATGTTCTAGCAATGCCACAAATGCCATTATTACCTAAAGAGTTAGTTTTATAGGAATGCCCATAGTGCCAGCCTTGCTTATATATAGTCAATTTCATAGCAATGCCCATAGAGTCATCCTCCTATAGTGCTATCCTTACCTATAAGGTCACTTTCTTAGCAATGCCCACAATGCTATTCCTACCTATAGTGTCAATTTTACAGAGCAATATCCATAAAGCCATCCTTAGCTATGTGGTCAACCTCATAGCAATGCCTATAGTGCCATCCCTACCCATAGGCTCAACCTCATAGCAATGCCTATAGTGCCATCTCTACCCATAGGCTCAACTTCATAGCAATGTCCATTGTGCCATCCCTACCTATAGGATCAATCGCATAGTAGTGTCCATTGTGCCATCCATACCTATAGGGTCAATCTTAAAGCAATGTCCACAGTGTCATCCTCCTATAGTGCTAGCCCAAAATGTCATCAATGATGCCGTGCCTATAGAGCCAGACACATCACAATGGCCACAATGTCATCCTACCTATAGTGTCAATTTTACAGAGCAATATCCATAAAGCCATCCTTAGCTATGTGGTCAACCTCATAGCAATGCCTATAGTGCCATCCCTACCCAATGCTCAACCTCATAGAAATGCCTATAGTGCCATCTCTACCCATAGGCTCAACTTCATAGCAATGTCCATTGTGCCATTCCTACCTATAGGATCAATCGCATAGTAGTGCCCATAGTGCCATCCATACCTATAGGGTCAATCCTAAAGCAATGTCCACAGTGTCATCCTCCTATAGTGCTAGCCCAAAATGTCATCAATGATGCCGTGCCTATAGAGCCAGACACATCACAATGTCCACAGTGTCATCCTCCTGTAGTCCCCATAATACTGGTCCACAGAGCATATCTCGTTGTAGTGCCAGCCTTATTGTTATTATTATTATTGTTTATTTCAGAGCGCCATTGATTCCAGGGCGCTGTACATTAAAGAGGGTTACAAACATAACATAAGTCAAATAAGTTCAATGCTGACAGTATGTGACAATCAACTCGCACAGAGGGAAAGAGAACCCTGCCCGCGAAGGCTTACAATCTACAAGAAAGGGGGAAGGAGACAGAAGGTGGGGCAGACATGTTTGTTGAGGGTGTAGTGACAGAAGGGGTACTATAGTTTATAGGCTCCTGAAAAGATGAGTTTTCAGGTTGCTTTTGAAGCTGGTGAAAGTGGAGGAGAGTCTGATGTGTTGGGGCAGTGAGTTCCAGAGTGTGGGGGAAGCACGGGAGAAGTCTTGGAGACGGTTGTGTGAGGAGCTGATAAGGGGAGAGCAGAGGAGAAGGTCCTGAGAGGAGCGGAGATTGCGTGACGGGAGATATCTGGAGATTAAGGCAGAGATGTATGGAGGGGAGAGGTTATGCCTTACCGTAAAGCCAAACAAATGGCGGCTTCTTATTCCAATACAGCTCTTTTTTCCATCCAGAAACCATAAGCACGAGGAATGGGAAAGTAATTTAAAACCAGTAAATTTTATAAATTTGGTAAAAAAATTGCTGAAAATCGGCAAAATGTATTCAGGTTTACCTTCATTGAATCTCTTGGATTCAGGTTGAATATTTTACTTTGACCTAAATCTACAGCACAACTTTTTATCACAGTCCCTGTTGTATGGACATGAGTTGTAGAAAGTATGTGTCTAAGTCATATCTCACACCCTGGTGGTTATGGATATACAGTATAGTCAAAAAATGTAAAAACTTAGCAACTACTTTTTCAAATGAAGGAAGGAGTGAAGGAAGAAAAAAAGAAGATAGGAAGGAAAGGAGGAAGGAAGGAAGGAAGGAGGAAAGGAAAGAAGAAAGGTAGGATGAAAGAAAGGAAGAAGGAAAGGAATGAAGCATAGAAGGGAAGAGGAAAGAAAGGAAGGAGTGAGGTATGAAAGAAAGGAAGGAGGGAAGGAAGAAGGAAAAGAAGGAAAGTAGGAAGGAAAAGGGGAAGATAGGAGGAAGCGACAAAGGGAAGGAAAGAAGGAGGGAACAAAAGAAGTGGGAAGGAAGGAAGAAAAGAAGGAAGGAAGCAAGGAAGAAAGGAAAAAGAAGAAGAAAGTCATGAAGGAAGTAAGGAAACAAAGGAAGGAGGGAAAAAGGGACAAAGGGAGGAACGAAAGGAAGGAAATAATTAAGGAAGGTAGCAGGGAGGAAAGAAAGATAGAAAGGAAGGAGAGGAAAGAAGAGGAAAGGGAAGGTAAGGTAAGAAAAGCAAAGGAAGTACTACCTGCCCTTATGGGGTAGTTCTTAAAAAAAAAAACAATATATTGGCGGCCCACCAGTCAAGTACCCGGTTAATTATATGGCCAGTCTGGGCCTGTCCCAGCAAGACCTGTGCTGTGCTGGCTCTTGCTGTATGTAGAATAAAGGGTAAGAGCAGCAAAAATAAATTTCAGCACTGATCACCATGTGATAAAAATTTCTTTCATTTCATGTAGTAAAATTTTTTTTACAAAAATTAGAAAAATAACATCAGTGGGTTCTTTTATGTAAAATTAGTTTTAGATTGTATTAATTTTAGATACATTTTATAGGAGATATTTTTATATTTTTGGGATATTATATATTTTATATTAAAACCTTTTTTAATTTGATTTATATAATTTAATTGTATATATTTGATAATTATCAGAAATTACTTTTTATTATTGTTCTGGTGGAAGGTGAGAAATATTGGAAATTTTTGGCCCAAACAGCAAATCTATCTCCACTGCGACTCCTCAGGCTCAGGCTGAGCACACTGACATAGGTCTGCCTGTCCAAGCAGTAATGCGCCTAGTTTTGCCGAACCACATTCATATATGTGTCTAATATTACGAGTGTGGAGCGATCCCCCCATCATGTTGGGCACGTTAAAAAGTGTTGAGTCTTACACACAATGCGCCTAACATGCTCTTTGATACATGATAAAACACTTTGAGATCCTCATTCACATATCTGACAGAACAGTTTAAAGATGCCCACGACTTAAACGTGGTCCAAAACGGGCAGTCCAAATCCTATTTTATACCTCTCAATCGAGCCAATCCGGCCTCTCACTGGGTCACCACCTCCATTATTAAGAGAGAAAAAATAAAAAACACCCAACCTGCAAAGCTGCCCTTCTTATGACAGCCTGTGAGAGTGGGCGGGGACAGAAACCAAAAATGGAAGCACCCCTTCCTTTCCATATAGGTTAAAATCAATGTACACCAAGTATAACGTATGTTTCTGCCCACAAAAACATTTCTGAAAAAACGTATGCAAACCTGGTGCCACTGGCAGGGCTGCGGCAACATGTAATTATACATGTACACACACAGACCGCCGCCAGCGGCACATTTCTGCAAAAAAGGGCAATACACTACGTCCGAAACCCCCTAAAGAAGCATTTATGCTATCTATCAACATGAAAAAAAACTTGAGACTTTTGGGTTCACATATCATGATCAGAACATGTTTAAGCTGCCCACGGACTTCAACGTGGTCTCAAATCGGGCCCTTTCGACGTAGTGTATTGCCCTTTTTTTGCAGAAATGTGCCGCTGGCGGCGGTCTGTGTGTGTACATGTATAATTACATGTGTGCCGCAGCCCTGCCAGTGGCACCCAGGTTTGCATACTTTTTCAGAAATGTTTTTTGTGGGCAAAACATACGTTATTACTTGGTGTACATTGATTTTAACCTATAGGGAAAGGAAGGGGTGCTTCCATTTTGGTTTTCTGTCCCCGCCCACTCTCACAGCTGTCATAAGAAGGGCAGCTTTGCAGGTTGGTGTTTTTTATTTTTCTCTCTGAATAATGGAGGTCGGTGACCCAGTGAGAGGCCGGATTGGCTCGATTGAGAGGTAAAGATAGGATAGGACTGCCCGATTTGAGACCACGTTGAAGTCGTGGGCAGCTTAAACATGTTCTGATCATGATATGTGAACCGAGAGTCTCAAAGTTTTTCAGTATGATAGATAGCATAAATGCTTCTTTAGGGATTTCGACGTAGTGTATTGCCCTTTTTGCTAACATGCTCTTTGGACGCATCAGACTTGGCACCGTTCATACATGCCTCCCATAATATTAAGAGAACGAGTGAAAGTAAATGTCCCCATAGGGGCAAAAGAGGGTTAATTAAATAAATAATAAAAATACATGATTTAATAAACAAAAGATCAGCTTTGTTATGCAAAAAAAAACACATTTTGAAAGAATTTTAGTTAAAGACAAAAGAGCATTATGAACATTGAGGGGCAGATGTATGAAAACCAGACAGTCAGACGTCTTGTTGGGTTAGTGAAGCGTTCGTTAGTGTCTCAGAGCACTTTATAAATGTGTCCGACTGTGCGACAAAAAACATTCGCCAAAAAGTGTCTGCGCCAAATTATGTCTCAGCCTCGCCGCTCTGACGATGGCCTGGGTTAGTGCACTTGTTTTATGCCACATTCTGTAGAGCCTCATTCATGAAGCTGTCTGATGTTATGAATGTGGAGTGACGCCATCTAAGAATTGGCCCCAAATCTGTTGTGGATGTCGACTTGCGGCAATTTTTGACAGACGACCTTTTAAAAAACATGTCAGACAGGAGCAACAGCAGTTTTCTTGGTGCAAATCACATTAGTAAACTGGCTCAACCCCGTTCATACGTGTCTCCCTTACTTTTTATGTATATCCCACATTCATCTTGACCCGTACAACAAAGTTACATTCTCTATTAAACTTAATATTAGATGCTGTAAAAAAAAAAGAAAAAGTAAATAATTTAGAGTAGATTTTTTTATGATTTTTTTTCTAGACAGTATAGGGAATATATTCACCTAGAAATGATGCCTAAAAAAAATGGGGACTCAGACAGACGTCAAATAGTTATTTAACCTTAATATAAAATTTTACAGTTAGGGCTGAGAGAAGGCGGAAAATTCTTTTTGCTCCTTAAGGTGTTTAAAGAAAAAAGATGCATAAAATGTTCCTTTTAAGAAACTGAAATGAACATAACCTGCATGAGTAGCTTAATGTACATTTCATCGAGTATTAGCTGCAAAAACAATAATAATAATAATAACAATAATAATAATTGTATACAATAATACTACTACTACTAATAATAATAAAAATATTGCTACTACTACTAATAATAGTAATAATAATTATATACAATACTACTATTACTACTACTAGTAATAAAAATAATAAAATATTTATTATAATAATAATAATAATAATAATAAAAAAATATTACTACTAATAATAATAATTGTATACAATACTACTACTAGTAATAATAAAAATAATTTATGTAATAATAATACTAATAATTTATATAATTATATATTGCTACTACTATTACTACTCTTACTACTACTACTAATAATAATAATAAATGTAATAATTTTATACAATGATAATAATTTATATAATAATAATTATTATTATTATTATTGTTATTACGTATTTATCTGATTTAATTCACTTTTTGTAATTAAAAAACTATTTCAATAATTGCATTATGCCATCTTCTACCGGAGAATTCCTATAAAATACTACATTAAAAAAAAAAAAAGTCATAATTTAGTAGGATTTCAAATTTTAAATAAAATTTAATAAAAAATTGAAAGTAATTTTAAAATGCTAAAATGATTTTACTACTTTTGACTTAAATAACATATCTAAAATACCAAATGTCAACATAGTTGATATCTACATTAAGATTATATCTAAATATTATAAAAATAAAATAAAAATTGCAATAATAATAAAACTAAAATGTGAGAATCACCCAGTAATAAAAAAATTTAAAAAAAATGAGACATACGATCCTACAAAGCCAGTTTATGTGCCCAGAACACAAAGGTTCTTTTTAAAGCCACTTCTGAGGTTTCTACCAGACAAGTCTAAGCTGATCTGTTTTATGGCGGAGGCATATGAATTGCTCCTCATAAAAACTGTTCACCTGTGCTGGGAAAGTCATCATGCGGGGTCGGGGTACAGTACTATGGTTGATTTAGGATGGATGTTTGCAAGCACTCGCTATACTCCTAAGGATTTAGTCTTGGCCGCTTCTAAGCTCTCTTCCTCAAAGCCCTGACTTCAGACGTGTTTGAATTCTTGGGTACATTCTGGAAATCTCTGGCCTATGTTCTAACAGGTGTGAGAGAATAGAGGCTCTCTCTGTTGCCACCGGCTGCCATTTTCTTCCTAATTCATTGGAGTGGTGGAAACACAAGAGGGGGTTTGTGCTTCGCCCTCGGCTGCCGCTTGAAAGGAACCAAAAGTAATTTGTTTATTTCACAGGAAATGGAAATCAGTCAGTGACGACAGATTTATTGGCTAAATGGACATCACGAGTCCCCCCCCCCCCTCCAACTCCCATTTTTCATGCTGGAGATTGAGTCATAACCACACCAAAAGTGTTCCTTTAAGGATTTGATAGTCTATTACAGACAAGGAGGATATATAGAACCCTAAATCTGAGCAATGAAAATGCTTCCATAATGTCACTTTAATTCCACTAGTCTGAAAGGTTTGCGATCGTGTCAAGTGCTTCAGAGGTAATGTGATGCTTAGAAGTCATTAAAATGTCAATCACGCAGAAAAAAAAGAGTCAATGAATCTGAAAAAAAGACTGGAAGGATTTGTAGAATTATGTGATATTTAACCTGCAAAAACATCTGAAATCACTTTAAGAAACTTTTTGAAACAAATTTGTCAAAAATATTACTTTTAAAATCCAGAAATCTGTTTAAAGTTCCGTCGCATTGTAATTATGTTTATATGTTCATTTTTTTATTTAATTTTTACTAAAAAAAAAAAGAGAGAAATACAAGTAATAATTTACCCTCAGATTTCAGAAACTTATCCTACGAACTTGAGGTTAGGAGCAAGACAGAAAAGACTTCCCATTATTCTGTTAGATATGGAGAAACAAGCCTACGAGGTCGTAGGTCTACATGGCAAATCTTGGTTATCTACAAGCACTGCCAAAACTTGACCTCAGTGTTTACATCTGGGAATTTTTGGCGATGGTTGAAATTTTAACATTCACATTTCCAATTTATCATTTTTTGAGAGATGCTTTTCACAGTGAAAATTGTAGTTGACGACTCTTGTTGACTTCAACAGTCAGAGGTAGAGTACTTCTTACTCTTGGCTAAATACTGGCATTGCCAAAACTTGACCTCAATGTTTACATTTGGGAATTTTTTCAGATTTTTTTGAGATGATCAAGATTTCAACATTCTCATATCCCATTTCTAATTTTTTTGTTAGATGCCTTTTACAGTTAAAATCGTAGTTGGCTACTTTTTTAGTTGTTGACTTTTCACAGAGGTAGAGTACATCTCACTCTTGGTTATCTACAAGCATTGTCACATGACCTCAATGTTTACTTATGAAAAATTTTTTGAGATGGTTCGAATTTCAGCATGCCCACTTTTTATTCCCCACTTTTCACAAGATGCCTCTACAGTGGAAATCATAGTTGACTTTTTTTTCAGTTCTTGACTTCAAACAGTCAAAGGTAGAGTACATCTTACTCTTGGTTATCTACAAGCAATGCCACACAATGGCCTCAATGTTTACACATGGAAATTTTTTACTATTTTTTGAGATGTTTGGTATTTTAACATTCCCATTTCTCATTTTTTGAGAAATGTTTTTGCAGTGAAAATTGTAGTTGACTACTCTTTCAGTTGTTGACTTGTAAAAGTAAGAGGTAGAGTACATCTTATCTTTGGTTAGATACATTGTCAAAACTTGACCTCAAAGTTTATATTTGGAAATTTTTTAAGATTTTTCGAGATGGTCAGAATTTCAACAGTTACATATCCCATTTCTAATTTTTTTTGAGAGATGTCTTTTCAAGAAAATCATAGTTGACTACTTTGTTCAATTGTTGACTTGTCACGGAGGTGGAGTGAATCTCACTCTTGGTTATCTATCACATGAGCTCAATGATTATTCATGGATTTTTTTTTTTTGAGATGGTTAAAATTTCAACATTCTCAGTTGTTATTTTCCCCTTTTTACAAGATGCCTCTACAGTGGAAATCATAGTTGACTATTTTTTTTCAGTCGTTGACTTGTAATAGTCAGAGGTAGAGTACATCTTACTCTCGGTTATCTACAAGCAATGCCACAACATGACACTACTTTTCGAGATGTTGATGAAATTTTAACATTCACGTTTACCATTTCTCGTTTTTTGAGAGATGTCTTTTTACAGTGAAAATTGTAGTTGACTACTCCTTTCAGTTGCTGACATTTAACAGTCAGAGGTAGAGTACATCTTACTCTTGGTTAGATAAAAGCATTGCCAAAACTTGACTTCAATGTTTACATTTGGAAGTTTTTTCAAGATGGTCAAAATTTCAACATTCACACATGCCATCTGAAAGTTTTTAGAATTATGTCTTTTACAAGAAAATCATAGTTGACTACTTTGCTCAGTTGTTGATTTGCCACAGTGGTAGAATACATCTCACTCTTGGTTATCTACAAGCAGTGTCACATGACCTCAAGGTTTACTTATGGAAATTTTTTTGAGATGGTTAAAATTTCAACATTCCCATTTCTTATTCACTGCTTTCTGCAAGATGCCTCTGCAGTGGAAATCATAGTTAACTATGTTTTCAGTTGTTGACTTGTAATAGTTAGAGGTAGAGTACATCTTACTCTTGGTTATCTACAAGCAATGCCACAACATGACCTCAATGTTTACAATGTTTACAATTGACGTTCCAAACCTGAATCTTTTCTCCAGCCCTAATGTTAAAGGGTTTTGACCATGAAGTAAAATCCCCTGTACTAGCTGCTCTCAGTTAGCTGTGAGCCGGCCATGCATGTGAGTGAGGAGGGCAGCACTTGCGGACGTCCTAACCATTCACTTCTATGGGAGCTTCCGAATATAGCCAAGTGTGCGAACTCCCTTTAACCTTCTCCCTACGGCCAACCCTGAGTTGTTGGGGTTAGAGTTGGGGTATAAGGGATGCCCTAATCTCACCCTGGCTTACCCTACCTAAGCAGTACAACCGCCCCAAAAAGGGCAACCCCAAACTCAGAGCTCTTCCTAAGCTGTACCTAGTAAAAACTTGTAACAAACAGACAGAAAACAAAATGTATGACAAACAAGGAACAGACACCACAGATAACAAAGGACAGAGCTGGAGAGTATCCAGAAAGAATAGCCAAAATCCAAGAACCAGCAAAACAACACAGCAGAGCAAACAGACAGCAAGGACACAAAGCAATCACCAGCAGAGACTGGCAGACAGGAAGCAGTTTAAAACCCTTGCCCCAGCCAGGGATTGACTCAAGTGCTTAACCCATTAAAGGGGATGTATCGCTTCATCAGTTCGGCTATTCTCTTGAAACTTGATTCACTCAGTTCCTGAAACCAGGGGCGTTGCTGCCCCTCCCAGCTGGGTGTTTCTTAACTGAAGGGGGATGACCTCATCCCCCCCTTCACTGTTCATGCTCGCTCCTGAGTCAATATGTCCCCCACCCCTCTCTGTCTGAGTCCACATGTCCCTGTCCTCTCCCTATGCAGTCTTGCAGGCCTGCATTCAGTATAGACTGTCTTCTATGAACTCAGAGCACTGATCTCTTCTCCTCTCACAGCTGGAGGTTTATTACAGTTGAATCCAGTCTTCTATGAACTGTTCCAGAGCGCAGATCCGTCTCCCTTCTATGTTTACACAAGACACCGAGGCACAATTCTGCTGTTTTCTGATTGTAGAAGCAGCTGCAGTGGCACTGAGGAGCTGGTGGCTGTATAGAGTGAAATTGTTGCCGGCCCCTTACATGCAGGAGCATCAAGGCACAATTCTGCTGTTTTCTGATTGTTGAAGCAGCTTCAGTGTCAATGAGGAGCCCCTGGCTATACAGAGTGAAATTGTTGCCGGCCCCTTATTCTAAGTGAGAGAGGCAGGAATGCACGTTCCCATCAATACAACGGGAGGGGGGGGGGGGGGGGGGGGGAGCATACAGAATGTAAATTAGTAGACTCGTCAGCCAATGAAATGCACGGAGTTGGGATCCTACCGGCATTGGGGAGCAGTGTTTACAAAAAAACGAAGATAAGGGACCCCTGTGAAAACAAAAACACTTTACAAATGACACCCGAATTGCAAAGTTGCTTGTTTTCCACTGCCCTTATTCTGAAGACCATTTAATGAAATGATAAAACCCCTTTAAGCACCAATCCGCACCCTGGCTGAGGCCGCAAAAATCATTAAAGGGACAGTATCGCAGTCCTGACATTGGGGTTTTAATGTTTTTTAAGGGTTATCTTCCGTTCCTGCAGAGCTCCAGAACCAATGGGTTATGTTACCTGGATATGTCTGTCGGGTTACATTTGTGACATAGTCGATGGCCCTATGAACTGTCGATGGTACTTTCTGCGTCTACCATGGTGACCATGGGTAATATGTTTACATTCGTGACATTGGACTGGAATTAACATCCATCCGGCATACCACCAGACCTACGCCATGAAAAAGGTAGTTTAACCCTTAAGGATCCATTAAAAACCTTAACTCTAAACCCAGTTTGGAATTAGTGTCAGGGTTAGGGTTCAAATTTTTGGCAAATTTTACCAAAATTTGTTTGGACTGATTAAATTTGACATTTACCGAAAACTCAAGTGCAACACTACTGATATGCCATTGGTCTTCCAACTCTACCCAGGTGTCAGAAAGGAAGGATCGGACATGCTGGATTTCAACATACCTAATCCCTTGCCCCCACAAGACATAAACCCTCACTAGAGAAGCCTGGCGGCGGATTACTCTATGCATATGTATGGGGGGATTCATGTGTAAATGTTGACCGATAGCTATCTCATGTATATGGCCCCCATAAGAGAATATGTTGAGGCTGTTTCTTCCTTATTTCTCTACAATCCTTTGTCTGATTTGTTGGCTTGAAGAATTAGGAATAGATCAAGGATATGATGGATATGTGCGTCAGGATAGTCCTTATTAGAGCTGTGCTATGGGCAGCAATGTGTACAAAAAATATTGCACTGTGCTTCCTCTACCGATCATGACTTTTTTTGGTTGTTGATGGAGATCAATGATCGCTTGTATGTGTTATGATCAATCTTTAGTGACACTGTAGACGGTGGGAAATTCGGCCCCTGGACCACTTGTCATACATATGATATGAGATGTGTCTGGAAGCTCTAGTCAATACAGTATTTTGTGCTAATATCCTGCATGTCAACGTATAATACTTGCCAACTCTTACAATACTTCGAGGAGACGCCTGGAAAGTGGGTCGTAAAAGGGACATAATCCCTGCCTGAAATAGCTGAGGTTCCCTGGGGTTTATGGCACATTGCCAGGGTTTTGGGGGTAGTGTTGAACTTTGGATTCTGGTCCAAGTAATACTCAACCTGAATGTGAGCCCTATGACTCTGGTTGTCCAAAATAGATTTTTGGCAAAAATTGGCAAAAAAAAAAAAATCAACCATAATGGAAATCCTCAATCTAAATTACGGTTGTTTTCAGAGTTCTAGGGGTTGAAGAGATGTTACTATAGTACAAAATGCTCATGAGGAAGAATAGAAGAGAAGAAGCGTAGTTACCTCCTAGACACTGTTGTTCCATCGCCGGCGGTCCTGGTGGTTCTGTGCACGTGACCACTGTAGTCTGTGATTGGCTGCACCTGTCATGTGAAGGATTAACGTGCAGTTCACCAGCACGGCCACAGAGCCATCTGAACAGCACTATGGGCCCCTGGCTTAGTAATGCAGTGGACCCTGCCCAGACAATTGACATCACACCCGGCCGTGCCTCTAACCACCACTAAGCACACCTACACTCACCGGCCACTTTATTAGGTACACCTGTCCAACTGCTCGTTAACACTTAATTTCTAATCAGCCAATCACATGGCGGCAACTCAGTGCATTTAGGCATGTAGACATGGTCAAGACAATCTCCTGCAGTTCAAACCGAGCATCAGTATGGGGAAGAAAGGTGATTTGAGTGCCTTTGAACGTGGCATGGTTGTTTGGTGCCAAAGGGCTGGTCTGAGTATTTCAGAAACTGCTGATCTCCTGGATTTTCCACGCACAACCATCTCTAGGGTTTACAGAGAATGGTCCGAAAAAGAAAAAACATCCAGTGAGCGGCAGTCCTGTGGGCGGAAATGCCTTGTTGATGCCAGAGGTCAAAGGAGAATGGGCAGACTGGTTCGAGCTGATAGAAAGGCAACAGTGACTCAAAGAGCCACCCGTTACAACCCAGGTAGCAGAAGAGCATCTCTGAACGCACAGTACGGCGAACTTTGAGGCAGATGGGCTACAGCAGCAGAAGACCACACCGGGTGCCACTCCTTTCAGCTAAGAACAGGAAACTGAGGCTCCAATTTGCCCAATCTCATCGAAATTGGACAGTAGAAGATTGGAAAAACGTTGCCTGGTCTGATGAGTCTCGATTTCTGCTGCGACATTCGGATGGTAGGGTCAGAATTTGGCGTCAACAACATGAAACCATGGATCCATCCTGCCTTGTAGCAACGGTTCAGGCTGGTGGTGGTGGTGTCATGGTGTGGGGAATATTTTCTTGGCACTCTTTGGGCCCCTTGGTACCAATTGAGCATCGTTGCAACACCTTGGTGAATCTATGCCGCGAAGAATTGAGGCAGTTCTGAAGGCAAAAGGGGGTCCAACCCGTTACTAGCATGGTGTACCTAATAAAGTGGCCGGTGAGTGTATATCATCAAGCCACCTACATATGGAACACCTCGCTGATGTCTTGTAGGCAGCCTGTATGACTAACTGGCAGTGCAGGGGACCAATGGCTCCCTGCTCCACCATGGATTTTAAGTGTTTGTCAGTCCTAAAAACACACAAACAGCCAAAGAATCAGCTCCTACCCGGGTATCCAAAGCATATATCCATGCATTTACCAACTGGGTCTCCTGTGTTTGTGGGGAACTTGGGTAACTGCCTAGAATGCCCAATGGAAAGATGGCCTTGGACGGCCGCGGTGATGGTGCAATAGCATCTGAGTATGCTTCTTTTTGTCTACTTTTCATCATGCCCCTATGGACAACAAGCATTTTGTGCCAACGGTGCTGCCTTTAACCCAGGGCTCCCCAACTCCAGTCCTCAAGGCCCACTAACAGGTCATGTTTTCTGACTTTCCTTAGCATTGTACAGGTGACTTCATTATTGTCAGTGTATTCTGTGGGAGATCCTGAAAACATGACCTGTTAGTGGGCCTTGAGGACTGAAGTTCGGGAGCCCTGCCTTAATTTACCAGTCTGGCAACCTGTGACTCCTGTAGCAGCCATCTATTCTAGATACTTCACCATAGGCTCAATATTATAGTAAATGGAGGTGACATTGGACAGGAAAGATGGGGAACAACTGGATCATCACCAGACAGGTAAGCTATCCCTATAATCCCTTAAATAATCCTCAATTTAGGGTTAGTGTTGTGACTTAGGTTAGGGATAAGATGAGAGAAACAATTCAGGTTAGGGGCGTCCCATTTGAGTAGCACTTTTTGAGGGCATTCCCAGGGGTGGAATTAAAATCTCCTTGGTTAGGCTTTATAACGCGAACCCATCTCTGTTTCTCCAGTTCGGGAGACTTCTGAGATACACGGCATGCTTGACTGTGCAGTGTCGGACTGTAGTGCCTAAGGCCCACTGGTGGTGTTGACTCTTGGGGCCCACCAGCTGAGCTGATTCTGGGCCCTCCGGAAGAGTTTATTTTATGGGCCCACCCTACAGCTACTGTAAATGACTTTACCTGCCTCCTATACTCTGTCTCTTGCTTTTTGGCTCAATTTCTCTGCTTTTTTGCCACTTCCGAGGGCTTATATGCAGTTAAAAAACAACTCCAGGTCTACCATGCATAGGGGCCCACGGGGGTTTCCCATATTCCCCTGTGGGCCAGTGCGAGCCTGCAGCCATGTGAGTAAGAGGGAGGGAGGGAGACAGATTTAGGCAATCCATGTACATTGGAACCCACCACCACTGGAACCTAGTGGGCTGCTACCACTCATAACAACATACTATACTATGCATCAGCCTACAGGCCAAAAATGATGTATTGTCCTTGTACCACCACAGCTTTACTTGAATCTTTAGACATAGCTGCTGGGCCCCAATGCAAAATCTAAAAAAACAGCTTTCCTGCATACCATGTTTCATTTACAGCTTCTAATGCAATAGAGGCCTTTGGGCCCCTCTAGGGCATGGGGGCGACTGCTACCTCTGTACCCCTTATCACTTTGTTCTGTTTTGGTCCTATATTGACAGTACAGCTTGTAACAAGGTTATTGATGGATACTATCCTACCATCTGGACTCAGCTTGATTATGCAATTGCCTTTGCTGCGCTGAATGCTGGGAGATGTAGTGTTTCCTATGAACTGTGCAGTGAATGGAGTAAATTACAGCACTTTGCTGGAATGCAACATCGCCCGAGCCAGTTATGTACAGACATCAAACAAGCAGTGCATATTGGGAGCTCCGAAGCCTGCAGAATTATGAATTCAGCAGAGAAGGAGAATAATAATGCAGGATATAACTCGGGGACATCGAATGGCAAAGTTTATAAACTTTTGGTCATATAGATTCTAAACACTTTAGAGCTGACCCATCGCTTCTAGACTTCACTTTTGAATTTACACATTGAAGTTTGGGTTATGTAGAATCAAGTACAAGCACTACGTCTTCCACAATGCGCTACGGCAGAGTAAGCTCTAAACCAGATGTTCTCTTTGTGTCATGGATCCATTTGGCAGCCTTATGAAACTATGGATTCCTTCTCAATGTGCAACAACTGAAATGTGATATGAGGATATCCGTGATTTCTAACTCAACTGGGGTTTGTTGCGTAATTGGACGCAACACTAAATTTCCATGGCTAAATCAATGAGCTGAATAGGAATCTGTGTAACTGTTGAATTATTAGCGCATTGTAATGAGATAGAAGACAATTCGAATGCAGCTTTGGATGTAACCGGAGTATTCAGTACAATGCAATTCACTGCACCTGATACAATGTAGCTAAAGTTACTCAGCATTCTAAATTCTATCCTTTCCAAAGTCTGTGTTTCCTCTAATCTTGATGCTGCCGCTCTGCTCATCAGCGAGATGAATCATCTCAGGAATTTGTTAAAGACTGACGGCTGATGAGTAATCGGCTGATCACCGAGCTGCAGCTCGGCTTGTTCTGACTGACTGCTGGGTATAAGCTCAAGCCCTTTACACTGCATTCACAAGAAGTAATGCTTCCGATTATTTTACTTACTTAAAGGATGCCATGAGTATAAATTACAAACAATAAACTATCCATGAGATTAAAAAGGAGTTTGCCTATAGCTGGATGCCAACGAGTGGCCAGCTGCTTATAAAAGAGGTCGTCTTTGCAAAACATCTCCTTCAAGTAAGTAAGGGCGACCTGTATGATCGGGTTTTTCACCCTTTTCTGATGTAAAATGCACCTAACTGAGCCGGCTACGATGTCTAATGCACCTAATGAAGGTTTCAGGCTCATTGTTCGTAAGACGACACTTTTTAACGCGCCAACATGAGGGGGTGTTCTGGGGGCGTCGCTCCACACTCGTAATATTAGACACATCTATGGATGTGGTTCGGTAAAACTAGACGCATTACTGCTCGGACAGACAGACCTATCCCAATGTGCTCTGTCTGAGCCTGAGGAGTCGCAGTGGAGCTGGATTTGCTGCTAGGGAAAAAAATGTCCAATATTTCTCACTTTCCACCAGTGCAATAATAAAAAGTAATTTCTGATAATTATCAAATTAAACTATTTAAATTTAATAAAAATTTTATCATATAAAATTAATATAAAATATCTAATATCACAAAAATATAAAAATATCTCCTATAAAATGTATTTAAAATTAATAGAACCTAAAACTAATTTTACATGAAATAACCACTGATGATGTTCAGATTTTTTTTAATTTTTACTACATTAAATTTGAAATGTATTTTTGCTGCTCTCGCCCTTTATTCTACATACAGCAAGAGCCAGCACAGCACAGGTATTGCTGGGACCTTTTGTTCCTCCAAGCAGGATCAGTCCCATAGTTTATATCACTGACATGCTATTCTAATGACTTCTCTTATTTACAGCTTATCTATGGCCTTTATACAGGTTTGGGGCATTAGTAATGCTCCTAAGTTCTGTAATGCACCAAACACAAATGAGACGTGGGAACTTTAGACTCCGTTTATAATCGCGCAAAAACCACTTTCATACATTCAGGCGCATTATACACCCAAAAATAGATGAGAAAATGAACTCCGATCTGCCTAGTTCCATACATGTCTCCCTAAGTCTCTACTGTGAAGTGCAACAAACCAAAAAGCTGAGGTTTCTATTCTAAGGGTGACATGTCCCAATGCGCAAGCGCTGTTTTTTGAGTCTATTTTGCGGCAAAAATACTCGCCATATGACACCATATTCTCGATGTAAATGAACTGTAATATACCAAAACTAGGCACATTATACACCGGGCACGACACATTGTAATGTGCCTAAAAAGTACTCTTGTGTACATCTTGTGTGCAATGCAACATACCAGAATGCTAAGACTTCTAATCTCAGCTTGTTCTGTTTGGCTGCTGTGTATAAGCACAAGCCCTTTCAATTACTTCCACAAGAAGTAACGTATTCCATTTATTTAACTTGCTGTCATGATCATGTCTGTTCAGACCTCAGCCCCCATAAAGTAGGGAAGAGACTGCACTTTTGGCCTTGATCCTGTGCCTGTATTGTTTGCTTTCCTTGCACTAGTCTGAACTCGGTCTTATTCTAGTACTGGTGATTGACAGGTTCCCCACCACACCCGTTTGGTTACTTCTACTACCCCTAGTTCTGGGCTGCAGATAGTTTAGACTGAATGGTGATTGACAGCTGCCTACACCACTCACCTTTCTTCCTGCCAGTCAATGTTGTGTATGGTCTGGATGTCAGAGGGCCGGTCCAATCACACCCTAGAACTGGACCCCCTTAAAGGGACCATTTGTGCTCTGAGACCTTGCTTGTGATAGTCTTATGCTTGAGCTGGTGTTTCTTAACTTTTTGTTTTTCCTGGATTTCTGACCTCATTGCCCGTAATTTCTTGCCTGCCGCCTCTGTACCCTTTCTGTATTGTGTTTGTCTGTCTTGTCTTGTGTTTCAACCTTTACCAGTATACTGACCGCCGTCCAGTTGTCGTCGACAGCTTAGCAGCATACCTTCTACGTCTACTGTGAAACGCAACAAACCAAAATGCTGAGGCTTCTGCTCTGCCTTTTTTTTTTTTTTTTTTGCTGCAGCTCGGCTTGTTCTGCTTGACTGCTGTGTATAAGCACAAGCCCATCACAAACTCCATTACACATATAAAATGATTACACATTGCAAGCAGAACACCACTGATTCGAATAAGGTTTTCAGACCGACTCTCTAATGCAGGAATCTGGAATTTAGATTAACATAGACACCTCTGCTTGTGGCTCCTGACTCAGTAACATACTAAACTGGTTAAAATGGTTTTCCATACACCCAATCTTCAGCTACACAGTAGCTGCTCTGAATCTCCTAACAATGCTATTCCTTCATTTAACAACTCAGCGCGCCCCGTGATGTAAAACGTGCGTCGCTCTCGCTCCGAAAGTGATTTTCTCGTCCGTTTATTTTGCAGTTCCACAAATGAAAGAATAACATCCTAGTCCGGTGCGGCCGGCGACGCCTGGGATTTGTGAGGTGTTGCTACAGAAGTTGTGGTGGAATTACCTGATACACACAGTAAAATCGAATCTATCAGTTGTTACATCTGGGTCAGACGGCTTTTTCCTGCCGTTTTTTGGGTTTAGAACTCGCTGCCAAGAAGTTTATTTACAGTCCTCTGACTAATGGTCTGTTTTATGCATAAGACACTTTATTAACACGTTTAGCACAGATGTAGTCGTGCTTTTTAATGTTCCCCTACCCGTCCTGGTTTTGGCAAGACACCCGGTAGCTTTCAAGATGTTTTAGGCTGAGAAATAATGTGGACGTGTTTAGACTTTGAAGTGTGAATCCGGCTAATTTATCTATTTGTTCATTATTTTAATCGTCTTCTCGGGGCGGGATCACTTAAGATTCCGGGTCTGTACAAACATGATTAAAGACATAATGGGACTTGTTCTAAGTGTGATACTAAGATTTCTATTTAGACTTACTTCCTAGGATGACCCAACACCCAACATGTTTTACTCTATTGCTCTTTTCATTGCGCTATCATTCTAGTCTATTTTTTTCTATCTCTGTCCAGAGAACAATGGAACAATAATTATGTCATTACCTACTATTTGTAATGAGACTGCATAGAGATAAGCAGCAACTACAATAAAGTGAAGTTAGTCTGTCCTGCCGTCATTGTGTCATTACCTACTATTTGTAATGAGACTGCGTAGAGATAGGCAGCAGCTTCTATAGTAAAGTGAAGTTAGTCTGCTCTCTCCCTGTCTTTTTTGCCTCTGATACTAAAATTTCTACTTAGGCTTACTTCCCAGGATGACCTAACACCCAACATGTTATACTGTGTTGCTCTTTTCATTGTCCTGTCAATCTAGTCTAGTTTTTCTATACCTGTCCAGAGAACAATAGAACGATCATTATGTCCTTACCTACTATTTGTAATGAGACTGCACAGAGATATGCAGCAACTACAGTAAAGTGACATTAGTCTGGCCTGTCGCCATTATGTCATTACCTACTATTTGTAATGAGACTGCATAGAGATAGGCAGCAACTACAGTAAGGTGAAGTTAGTCTTCTCTCTCCCTGTCTTTTTGCCTCTGATACTAAGATTTCTACTTGGACTTGCTTCCTAGGATGACCTAACGCCCAACATGCCATTTATGGCCATAAGTCGCCCCTTATGAAAATCTTCCTGATCATTAAAACAGTTGTCCAAAACAGAGTCTAAGCTGCGACTCTAAGTGGTTTCAGGTAGTGCTGATCGAACTGTTCTAGAAAAGTTAAGTTCTCGTGGAACTTCTCGAATTTTTAGAACTCGAACCGAACCGAACATTTCACTGTTCGTTCGAATAAAGTTTTAGTTCTAGTACGGCACGTCATTTTCAGTTTCATTTTCAGCGGCTTTCTGCACTTTTGGCGGCCATCCAATCACCTTTCTGCACTTTTGGCGCCATCCAATCAGTGCAGAGCACAGAGAGTTGTCAAAAACGTCACCGCTGGGGCGTAGGATTCTCATTGGCCGCTAAAATCACATGACCATGTTATATATAGTTCAGTGTATTGCCTTGTGAACGCCATTTTCAGCTCACTCTCTGTACTGTACAGACCCTCTTAGTTAGATAGCATTTTCCTCTCCGTAGACAGCAATAGTTAGGGAGTTTGGTATTGCCAGCTTCATCTTTCCCATACCCAGAAGCTGTTATTTGGCGACAATTGCAGACTCACATAATGCTTAACTCTCACATACATGGATATATATTATACAGAGTGCTTGGATTTGCTAAATCATACTCAGTGCCCAAAAGCTAAGTTTTTGCAGTTTTGGGGGTTCAGTAATTGTATAACACACAGACTCCAAATCTCCTATGTGTCAAAGGGGCTTTTGGGCCCCCTCAGGAAGCAGGGCCCCGTAGCAGCTGCTACCGCTGCACCTCCTATAGCTACGCCCCTGTTTGCAAACTGCCCTCATCTTTTCAGTTAGTCATTGAAAGGAATGAAGTATTTTAGCCTCTCAGTTTTTTTCTGTTACTCTTAGAGCCAAATTATCTTCACTTAGTTGTTCCACGTATCCAGTTTAATGTTATGGATGGTAATTCCAGCTTCTCCTCACCTGTATAGGTGTAAAAATTAACCAGAACATTTTCTCCCATAGACTTTAATGGGGTTCGAGTTCTAGTTTGAATAGAACTTCGAACCGAACTCACAAAAGTTCGAGGTTCTAATCGAACTAGAACTTTTTGCTGCTCGCTCAGCACTAGTTTCAGGCTCTGAGCTCAGCTGATTTTTGTAGACATTGTAATTGGAGACATCTAGGTAGTATCCGGCCAGGGCCTTCCTCATCACTGACATCATCTAAGCTACATCTCCCTCTCCTTGTCCTGCTATGTTTTGGTCTCGATTGTCTTAAAGGGACACTACCATCAAAATTTTTCTTCTCAAATATTGACAAGCAATATGTGACTATTATATGTTTTGATTTTTATTATATTGATTTTATTGATTTATCATATATATCTATATAGCAATAAAAATCAATAAAAACCCCAAGTTTGATCACCTGTCTTGGTTCTGCAGACCCCCCCCATTCCTTTAATGGACTTGGTCACCCTACTCTGCACCCACTCTATCTTTTCTGTGTTCATATGAGTAATTATATTTCATATCACCCCATAGCAAAATGAGATCGGCCCCCAAAACCTAATGACAGGAAACAGAAATAACAACATAAGTAGAAATAATTAAAGGGGTTTTCTCACTACAGTGATTAGCTTTCAACATGTAGGGAACGGTAAATGAAGACTTTTTCCAAATATATTTCTCTATTGGTATTACCAGGGTCAGGAGATAAAAGAGATTTTATCTGCTCTGGGTGCACACAGGTTTTCTCTAGTTACCATCCTGCTATCTCTTACAGATTAGACAGAGAACAGGAAATTACATCACCAGGATGGACAAGAACAGAGTGTGTTATCTCTAGCAAACAAAGGAGATTAATTACTTTTGATTATTTACTTTGAGATCTGAAGCCCTCGGCACTATAGATTACGTCTCCTGCACTCGTGTCAATGCAATTAGGAGAGCGGGGAATACGAAGCCGACATGCTAATTATTGCTATAGAAACACCCACAGCCTTGGTTTTTGGATGTGCAAAGCCAAATATTGTTTTCTAGCTTGTGTATGGAGGAGTGGCTGCCTCCTTGTTGATTTTTCGCACTCCACCCACCTTCACAGGTTTTTAAATCAATGCAGTGTACTTAGTAGCAGGAGTCTTCACTCCCTGATGTATGGAGGTCTGAACAGACCCCAAAAGAGAGGTAACAATAGTGTAGGACCCACCTGCATTTGAGGTACCCTTGTAGATTGGGAGGTGGGATTAAGCAGTTTTTATCAAAAATGTGAACTAAGAACCTCAAAAAAATTTCATGTATCCTAAGTAGCAGAAATGCTTTTTCAAAAATTCCTATGTGCCTTTTGATAGTTTTTTAGTGCTAGTAGAGCTGCTGATATTGGAACGTGTGTATATATAGCTGCCACACCAGTGTGCACCTATGCTCGTTTTTTTCAAAAAAGTTTTTGGATGTGCAGAACCAAATGTTTTTTTCTAGCTAATGCAATTAGAAGAGGGGGAATATGGAGCCAACATGCTAATCATTGCTATAGAACCACCCACAGCCTAACCAGGAAGAGTGAGTAAGCATGATTCTAAAATTGCTGCTTGTGGCTTTGTGAAACAGCAGGGCAAGACAACCCCTTTAACAGTATAAATAATACCACCATATACGAGAGAACCAGCACAGTATTGAAAACCACAAACTTGTTATTCCCTATAAAAAAAGTACAATGTTCTGGAACCTAAGTGGGTCCCTTCGACCTTTGGGCCCAATAGCAGCTGCTATGGCTAGAGTGATGCCTATGGCTGTAGCTCTGTTAAAAACCAAGATATTGATGTTATCAATGGTCTGCACAAATGCCTAAGAAGGGAATACCCATTTAAGGGGTTGTCTCACTACAAAGAATAGCTTTCAACATGTAGAGAACAGTAAATGAAGACATTTTCCAAATATATTGCTTTGTTCATTTTTTTTGTTGAGGAGCTACAAATGATTTTATCACCTTCTGAGGGCTTTCAGGTTTCTCTAGTTACTGACCTGTTTTTTTGCTCTCCCTCTGCTGTTTGTCTTATCTGATGGCAGGGAGTGAGGTCATCACACAGGTTGCAGCACAGAACTGCCAGCAGCCTGAGAGCTTGTGTGTTATCAGATCTTTCAGACAAAAGACACTAATTACTACTGTTTACTTTAGCTCAGAAGCTTCTCTGGACTTGAGAGCAGGAGACTGTTTATCTAATCTAGACTGAGCTCACATGCTAATTACCAACAGCTTGACCAGGAAGTGACAGGATGCATGAATGAAAGAATGCTGCTTGGCTCTATGAAACAGTGAGATGAGACAACCCCTTTAAGACCTCTTGCTCCACTCTTAATCCTTCTGTTTTGAGAATTACAAAAATCTGCCAATATTGAAGTAGAAGTAATTCAGGGCATGACTCAGACTCGTAAAAAAAAATGTAGACGGTTAGGACTCAATCATGCAATGCGCGCATTCTTGACCTTTCCATAATTGACACTGAGGTTTGTTTGCCTTTATTTGTAGACGTCGAAGCCAAAACCCCGAAACCACCAACTCCTTGTAAACAACAGTTCCCCGCGAGCTGACGGCGACCCATCAGGATTCGCCTGAACGTAATAACAAGATAATGAACTAAGGAACCAGGAAACAAATTTTCTATTATTCAGGCTTTGTAGTCGGGTTATTAACACATTCTTCCGAACGCTCGTCTCTGCCAAGTGCGAGGGATGGAAGCCAAGCTGAAGAATTACAATGAATTGTAAACACTCATTTTCGAGCTTCGGCATGCTAACAAAAATAATTGAAACCAAAGAGAAGAAACCAAGGGCCCGGGCCAACGTAATGAGGTATTACAGCTCTTGCTTTATAACCATTGTTAAGAAGCTACTACTATTTTGGGAGCTACTGTATATAGGCCCCCATAGAAAAGCTTGGTATGGAGTCAACTCCACCATGACCACTAAAGTCCACAAAATGGAAGGTTCATGGTCTTCGCTCCATCTATTTTCCTTTCTTCTTTGACAATTAAAGAGGTTTTCTCGCCACAATGATTCAGTATTAACATGTAGGGAAAGGTAAATGAAGAGTATTACCAAATACATTGCTGCTCTGATTTAGCTTTGTTCAGGAGATAAAGGAGATTTTATCTACTGTTAGTGTACAGATGTAGCAGAACAGATTTTGCACCGTGATATCCCGGCACAGAATGTTATCTCAATTTTTTCAATGCTTTTCAATGGTCTTTGTTTACAGATAAGAGCAGATAACACGAAAAGCCGTGGTATCACGGTCAAGCTAGACTCTGCTACATCTGTACACAAGTTTCTATGGTTACCGACCACTTCTCTCTATTGTCTCTCTTATCTGATTGCTCCATAAGCTGCTGTCCGACCCTGATGAGTCACTCTCTGCTGAGTGATCACCTCTGAGGAAGCGTGGGTTTACCACGCGAAACACGTCAGGTTATATAGCACTATTTTATTAAGAGAGTATCACTCTCACTTTTTAACAATAAATATGCAGTTTTTAGTATTTTAATAATAACGGGCACCCATTTTTATGCACGCCGCAACTCCTTCATTTTATATCTTAGATAGATAGATAGATAGATAGATAGATAGATAGATAGAATAGATAGATTATAGATATATAGATAGATAGATAGATAGATAGATAGATATGAGATAGATAGAAGAAGATAGATAGATAGATAGATAAAATAGATATAGAAGATGATAGATAGATATGAGATAGAAAAGATAGATAGAGAGTTAGTAAAATAGATAGATAGATATGAAAATAGATAGATAGATATGAGATAGGTAGATAGATAGATAGATAGATAGATAGATGAGTAGTAGTAGAAAAGATAGATTGATAGTAGAGTAGATAGATAGATGATTGAGATAGATAGATAAAATTAGATAGATAGATAGATAGAATGATATGAGATAGATTCATAGACAGACAGAGGTAGGACCCGCACTTATCATTGATGGCATATCCTATCACTAAGCTTTCAATGTTTATGGTGGGAACAATAACTTAAATCCCGTTTACCCAATTTTATCAGACCCTCTTCAACAATCATTGGAAATCCAAGTTTTTCGTGATAAAATGAAATATTAATGTAACTTTTTATGTTCTTATTATTTTGATTCTTCTTCTTATGGTTTTAATGATCTTTTTGGAAATGACTCTTCTTTATTTTCCGTTGCTTCCATCTACGTCTTCAGCATTTGGCATTAATGGACCTAAATACACCACATTATAAACACATCAAGGTCATAAAATAAAAAATACGAGCCCTGGAAAACCATCAGGAATTAAATAGATCTTCGCTCCCCATCAACCGGTTTTCATTTCATCTATTTTTTAAAGAATAAAATTATTGCCTATAAAACAGATTTTTTTCTTTCCTACGAGATCATTTTACATTAAGTGAAAAGTTGAATATTTTGAAATATATATTTATATATCTTCATTAGTAAAAATTGGACCTATTATAAATTATGACTTTGAAATTCTTTCCTATAATGTAATATCCTCAAAATGGGATTAAAAAGTTGGAAGTGAAGTTTAGACACATTTTATAGCTTATAGTCATATCCGGATATAGGCAAACCTGGGCCAAAAGGTAGGAAATTGGTATGAATGGGGGGGGGGGGGGGGGGGGGGGGGGGGGTCCTCACGTTTTTACCTAATAGAGAGATGTCGGCAGAACAATGGCTCTACTTGTTTATTGACCACAGACAGACAGACAGACAGACAGACAGAAAAGACAAAAGCAAAGGAAGAAAGAAAAAAAGAAAGAAGA
>JAODAL010049027.1:0-28502 GCA_025379985.1 Phyllomedusa bahiana
ACCTTACAACCCGGAACAAGGCCTTACAATGAAGCCCGAGCCACTCCAGCGTGTTGGGACGGGAACCTGGGAGGAGAGGCTCCGGCTGCAGAGTGAGTGGAGCACGCGCCAGGACCCCCAGGAGACACAGCAGGAGCAGCTGTCACCCCGGCCCCAATCAATCATTTAGTGAAGGACAAGCCCCTTTACTCATGGCCACCAGCTGTATAGTGAGGAGCGGCCTCGGACACCTATAGGCTCCCACTGTATGGAATGATGGACAGCTCTACACACTCCCACCCTCCATTAGGCTTATCCCATACAGCTGCTGTGGCCCAGGACCCCTGCAGAACCAGTGTCAGCCTTGCTGGCTATATCCAGGAATGCGGGGTCAGTAGCTGGAGGAGCCCTGTAAGCCGCCCTTCCTTGCTGCCTCCCACACACACTACAGGCAGCTGCAGCTCTGCCTCCCCCTGACAGTCCCAGTGACATAACCCAGCGAGATACCTGCAGAGGACGCGCCCTGCACCAGCCACCCTGTATGACAGCGCGGGCCGGGCGGCTGCACGTTACCTGCACCTCCTCTACACAGAGCCCCTCCCCCACACGCCTCAGTGCGCCATGTTCTATCGCTGCCGCACATTACCAGAACGGACCGCGGAGCTACCGGCACTCAGCAATGGCGTGGGGAGCCCACCGCGCGTGCGCACCTCAAGCACCGCGTGCTGTTGCGCCTGCGTGGATATTAGAGGCGCATCTCTATGGAGATCACCTGAAGGTCGGCAGCAACCGAGAGCGGCGGAGGAGGGACGAGCGTGGCACGTATAGGACGTCACAGGCGCCTGCAGGCCGGACAGTGCCTTGTGCATGTGATAGTGAGCGATGTCCCCTCTATGGGCCACATGTATGCAAACTGTCTAAATCTAAAACTTACCGTTGCCCATAGCAACCAATCAGAGCGCCCTTCTCATTTTTACAGAGCACTATATAAATTGTGATGAGCGCTCTGATTGGTTGCCATGGGCAACAGTGAGTTTCAGACCTAGACAGTGTTCATGCAAGAGGCCCTCTGTGTGGATGGCATCAGTAAGGGATGTGCACGCGCTGTTTGTTAAATACGTATTTGTGTAGGCACCGCAAACCGGACCCAATGTGTATTCAACAATGTCCAAGTGCGATTACATTGATGTCAATGTACAATAAGTATCGCCGGTCAGACACTACCTGTTCTAATGGATGCGTTCAAAGAACAGACGTCAATTCTTTATCTGTTTTACGCATTGAAAATCCCATAAAAACAACAGGGATACCGTCCAGAAAACGCATCCAAATATGTAACTCACTCTGTGGTACATATTTGGAAGAGTTAGACGCAGTATGTTTTACATATTGCAGAAATGTCTCCAAGATGCCGTGTGAACAAACCCCAATGCTTCCTTAAAGGGGTTTTGCCACAATGTAATGTTGACGTGGGATCCTCCAAAATGGGTATTTAATCACTTTTCTAAATATATGTGATTACAAAAAGTGAAGCCTGTGAGAGCTACAGCATTGCTCAGTCCCCCTTAGTTTCCTGAAAGTTTACATTAGACACTGACAGGAGCTGATCTGGCCACGCTTGCGTCTGCACTTCTTATCTGATGACAGGGAACATGAAGGAGCTTGCAAGGGGCTGGGGAGAAAGTGCAGTGGATGAGTCTGCTGTATAGAGAATCCACTGGTTGTAATGTAATTATTTGAGTAAACATTGCAGATGCTCCCTTCTTCCTCGCGCTCTGCTCACCCCCCTCCCTCTCTCCCCTGCAGCTGTTCATGACTCAGCATGCTTTGTTTATATTCTCTCCTGAGCAGATAAGAGGTAAGGAACTCACTTAGTGGCAAAACCCCTTTAACGCCAATGGCTAGTTTTTCTTTTGATATTCGTTTTTCCCTCCTCACCTTCCCAGAGCCATAACGGTTTTATTTTTCCACCTACATAGACATACGAGGACTTTTATTTATACAGCTATATACACTCCCGGCCTCCACTGGGCTAATCCCGTACACCTGCTGTGGCAGGTGTACAAGATGTACTTTCTAATGGTGTCATTCATTGCACTATAGAATATACTGGGAAACTGAAAACAAATTCTAAGTGGGGCAAAAAATGTAGAAAAAAAAAAAAAAGTCCTTGCGCCATGCTTGTTTTTTTTTTTTTTTAGGGCATTCACTCTTCGGTATAAATGATTTGTTATCTGTATTCTGCAGTTTGATATGCATCTGGTAATATCAAACATGTAGTTTTCATTATGTTTTGGTACCGTAAAAAAAATTCCAAACATTTTCTATTTTTAAAATTTGCGCCACGGAAAAATTTTCTGCGACCAACAACTTTTTTGTACTAACACCTACGGACTTGAGTGATGTGGAATTTTTTGTGGGCTGAAGTGCACTTTTTATTGCTACCAGTTTGGAATACATGAGACTTTTTTAATCACTTTTATTTACATTTTTAGGGGACATGAAATGACCAAAAAAAACCCACAATTTTGCCGTTTGGAATTTTTTTCTTCTACAGTGTTCAGCATACAGAATGAATTATGTTATATTTTAATAGATCTGACTTTTTCAGATGCGGCGATACCAATATGTGTAGCTTTTTTATATTTATTTATTTTTTTTAAATGCAAAAGGGGGGGGGTAATTTGAACTTTTAATATATATATTTTTTACACTTTAAAACTTTTTTTTCATCAGACGGGTTCTTACACCGCCGGCGGTCTGAAAAACATTGAGCATATTCATTCTTCCACCCGGTTTTCGCAAACAGCGGAGAAAAACCGCCCCCCTGCGGCCGTGTGCACGGCCCCAAAACAGTGCAAACAGCGGTTGGGATTTCCGACCAGTATTTGCATGGGGCGGGGTTTCACTGATTTAATTAGTTATCCCTCCCAACAGAGGAGGGGGGCCCGGCCCGATCACAGCGCAGGGGAAGTGGCAAGATTTCTATGTGAATATAAGGGCAGCTGTGACCGGGAGCCCGGGCCCCCTCTCAGCAGCGCCGGCCGGGGCCAACACAAATGTAGCGTCGGTGGCTGCTTCCGCGCACTAGTCTTTAATGTGAAATAAGGGGGCCTGATTGCAGCGGGCCCCCTTATTTCACCGGCCCGGTACAGGAGTACCCCCTGCAGCTGGTAGCCTAATGAAAGTCTCCATAGCCGACCTGTTTCACTTTCTAGTACTTCCTGTCCTAGGTAGGAAGTAATAGAACCGCCGTATTGGTATACCCTTCAGCATTGTTTCTACAATGCAGAAGGGTGACTGACAATTGTGCCCTTTAGTGGTCAGGTACCCTAGGGAGATTCGATGTTAAATTAACAGGAAAAAATGTTTAAAAAGTAGAAAAATTGATAAAAATATTAAGTAAAAAAAAAAAAATAAAAATACAAATTACTTCCCTTTTTGCCAATTTATAAGTTAAAAAAAAATTTCTTACATATAATAATTGGTATCTCCGTGTCTGTAAAAGTCCGATCTATTAAAAAAATAAAATCATTTATCCCATGCGGTGAACATCGTAGAAATAAAAAAATAAAAATCCCCAAAATTTTGTTTTTTTGGTCATTTCATGTCCCCTACAAATTGGAATAAAAAGTGTTCAAAAAATAAAAAAAAAATCACATCTATCCCAAAATGGTACCCAAAAAAAAAAAACTGCACTTCAGCCCGCAAAAGATGCACCTGCACACAGTTCCATAGGTGGAAAACCAAAAAGTTATTGGTCACTGAAATAATATGTCTATGTAGAGGGAAAGGAAAAAAGTTATGGTTCAAAGATGGTGGGGAGGGAAAAAAAATGAAGTCTTAGGCCTCGTTCACACGGCTTATTCTGCCGCGGTATGGCGCCTGTACTGCGCCCTGGATTTTGCGCTTCAGTACGGCGCCAATCCCGGCAGCAATTACGAAGTAATCCACTGACTCATAGAGAACGTGAATCCGTCGCTCCTCCCCGCTCGGTCGATACCCCCGCGGGGGAGAAAGTGACTGCACAATTATTTAGCGGCGCGGCTGCAGCGCCGTAAACAATGCATTGTCTATGGGGCCGGGAGCGGCGCCCCCTGCCGGGGCTCCGCCCCGCCCCCGTCCGCCCCTTATTCACGGCGGATTTGTGCGCTCAATACGGCGCACAAACTCGGCATAAGCGTGTGAACGGGGCCTTATTATGATGACTGACCTAGGAAGGTTTTGTAGCTCATCAATGTGCTAGCATTGAAATGCATGGAGCACACACTCTCTCAGTGGTGTATGACACTCCCACTAAGCTCTATAGAGAAAAGCCAACTGGCTCAAACTAAATTTGGTGCCTTGAAGCATAGATTAAGTTCTATGTAATCGATGAGCTATCAGTAAATATCAGGAAGAAACCCTTGAAATGATAATTCCGGTTTTGAAAAATGCTCATCGGACTTGAAGGGACATTGTAAAATAGAAAACAAATCATCAAAAAAATCACTCATTCCAGTGTTGCCACCAGTCCAAGTGTACCCACTGATGCACCACAATGAATCCTCACATGATGCTGCAGCCTATCATAGCGGACGTGTGCCGTGTGTATCCAAGAAGAGACTGCTGGGGCCTGTGTATAGCTGCAGGCCCGGTGGGCGTCCAGAGTCCGAGCTGCTGCACTGGCTCTGAGAGCTCCCACTGGGCGGGCTGGTGATTCCCCCTGGAGGGCCCCGAGTCCTGGCGCCGACCTGTGGCACAGCTACAGGGGCCGCAGCGGTCACACTGCCAAATGGACGCCTGAATCAGGGGGCCCAGAGGCTCCCCTCACCACACGGCTGCATCGCTGGGTCATATGGACTCAGCGATGCAGTGGCCATAGCATGATGTGATGTCATTGCGCTGCCTGCTCTGCAGCCTGTACTAGCCCGTAATCCTATGGATAGGCTTATGGCCAAGTAGACGCTGGAAGTGCAGTCCCTGAGCAGGTGCGTGATGACGTCATGCCGCCCGTTCCAGACTCCGAGAAGAAAAGAGGACAGAAAGGTGACATGTGAGTATTATTATTTTTTTTATTTTTAATACAGGCTGCAGTTTACCTAGTCTGGGGAGGCCCTGTCTACCTACACATTCCAATATCAGTAGCACACTATCAACTAAAGAAACTATCAAAGGGGACATAGCAGAAATGCTTTGTCAAAAATTCCTATCTAGAATACATGAAAAATGTTGAGGTTCTTAGTACACATTTTTGATCAAAACTGCTTAAGCCCACGTACCAATCTTTAACGGGACCTCAATACAGGTGGGTTCCTACACTATTGTTATCTCTCTTTTGGGGCCTTTCAGACAGGTTTTTAAATCAATGCAGTGTACTTAGAAGCTGGTGCCTTCACTTTCTGAAGTATGGAGGTCTGAACAGGCCCTAAAGAGAGGTAACAATAGTGTAGGACCCACCTGCATTTGAGGTCACCTTGAAGACTGGGAGGTGGGCTTAGGCAGTTTTGAGCAAAAATGTGAACTAAGAACCTCAATTTTTCATGCATCCTAAATAACAGAAATGCTTTTTCAAAAACTCCTATGTCCCCTTTGATAGCTTCTTTAGTCAATAGTGTGCTACTGATATTGGAATGTGTATGTATATTGCTGCCACACCAGTATGCTCATTTTTTTCAAAAAGGTTTTTTGGATGTGCAAAACCATATATTGTTTCTAACTACCTAGTCTGGGGAGACCCCGTCTACCTATGTAGCTACTGGGAGGAGGCCGAGTCTACCAACCTAACTACTGGGAGGAGCTCCCGTCTACCTGTATAATGCATGTTCACACGGCTTATTTGGACGAGGTTTACTGAGCGTTTCGTCGCCCAAACCGCTTCCAAAACGCCCCCAATTCATTTAATTGATTCCTATGTAAAACCTCGTTGTAGTTCACACACGACGAGGTTTTAATACGCTTCTTTGGAAAGAAGTCTCATGTCAATTCTTGAACCGTGTTTTTGGCGCGGTTTTGGGTGCAGTTTTTGTCCTGGCTATTAATTTGTATGGGTGAAAACCTTATCGAAAACCTGATCCAAAACCTCGCCGAGAAACGCCTCTAAAACCTCTTCTGAAGAAGCATGTTTCAGGCGAGGTTTTGGGTGAGGAAACGCTCTGAAAACCTCATCCAAATAAGCCGTGTGAACATGCCCTAACTATTGAGGGGAGGCCCTGTCTAAATACTTGGCTTGGTGAGACAACCCCTTTAAATGTTGTTAAAACAATGATCAGCTGAAATAATCAAATTTAGACATTATGGCCAACTTTACGTTAGAACTAGCCGACATCTGTATGTTGTAACTATCAGTTCTGGCCAACTTTTGCTACAAAAAAACAACAACAAAAAAACAAACAGATCTAAATGGATCTCAGGTAAACAAAGACTGCCCGCTATTGAGGACCATGGTGATCCCTCCACATTCCTACAGTGCAATATATAATAAACAGTAACATGTGACTTTCTTTATAACCAAATAACAAGTAGCAACTATGTCAGATTGTTGTATCAAAATATTTTAATGTCAATGTACAGTACAGATTCACAAAATACATGTCACAATATAGCAAACAACAAAGGATGCAGCCATGCTCTGCAAGATATGCCAGTTATAACAACACACTTCAGAAATAGAACTAAGGAATACAAGTTCATGTTTGGAGAGCTTTTGATATAAAACAGCAGGTAAATATCTTCAGTAAATATTATAAAATACTGCTTTGTACATGAACATACAAATGCCAGGATTGGGTCCTTTTTTCCTTCCTGACAGGTGGGCGCATGCTAACAGAACAGATTTGCTATGGAAATTTTTGGCAGAAGATCCCCAGGTAAAAATCTGCAACAGATTGTGCAGATTTCATGCACATTTTACCCCATTCGAGTCACACTGAAATAACCATAGAAATGGACAAGCTGTGAATTTAAAAATACGCACTGTAGGTCATTTTCCATGCAGGAAATTTTCAACACATAAGCATAGGATATGGAAAATCCCATCCACATGACAACTATAATCCAGCGCAGATTTTCTGTGTGTGAATCCAAGTTAAAAAAACAAGCAAAAAAACCCAAAAAACTAGCAAATCCATTCCTAAATTTCATTAGTAAGCTATGTTCACACGGCGTACTTTCAGCACACATTTCGCCACGTATTTGTAATTTTGAGATGCTCGCCGAAATTACAGTAATGAATAGTTCTCAGAGAACTATGGATTACGCCTCCTCCCCCCACTCGTGCAATACGATCGTATTGTACGCGCGGGGAGAAAAGTGACATGTCTACGGGGCCAGTGGGCTGCCTGCTCCCCCGAGCTCCCGAGACACACAATGTATTGCAGCGCATACTATACGCAATACATCGTGTGAACATAGCCTAATAGTTTTAAGGACTGTGTTCGAGATTAGTGTTTGGTCAGGTCAACAAAATCCATCTGTTAGTCCTGGTTTACATCTGCATTGGTGGTTATATTCAGAACCAGACCAGTTTTTTGAATGGACACCAATGGTGCCCCACGGGTCCCACTAATGGGTCTGTCAAGGGTCCATTGGGTTGTCCTTCATCTGAATAGAAAAATACCGCATAGCAGCAGCTCTGTTTTTTATACCATTTTTAATGGAATCTGCAACAGGGTTTCCGAAGAGAATCTCCAACGCAGAGGTGAACTGGGCTCCATTACTCTCCTGTCAGTAGCACTTCCTAATGTATAGAATTAGTCTACAAAATACCGGCCCTGTAGATGTGTTCAATCTTAACTCTTAGGCCATGTTTACACGGCTTATTCCTGACGGATTTGTGAGCCGTATTGAGCTCACAAATCCGCCGTGAATAAGGGGCGGGGCCGGAGCGCGGCGGGGGCGCCGCTCCCGGCCCCATAGACCCTGCATTGTTTACGGCGCGGACGCGCCGTAAATAATGTGCATGTCAGTTTCTCCCCGCCCGACGGATTCGCCGAGCGGGGAGGAGCGACGGATTCCACTGTTCTCTATGAGAGCAGTGGATTGCCGTACTGAAGCGCAAATCCGGCGCGGAGTACGGCGACCATCCGTGCCCAAATCAGCCGTGTGAACGAGGCCTTATAGTTCATGTAATTTCTTCATGTAGAGAACAGAATGGTTCCCAAAGATAAGGATCAATAGAATCGGTCATTCCTGTCAGGATCTGTTCTCTGCTTTCCAATATAGTGATATCCAATACAGTGATACACATTGTACCCCTACAAGCAGCTCTCCAATATAGTGATATCCAATACAGTGATATACATTGTACCCCTACAAGCAGCTCTCAATGTGATACCCAATACAGATACACATTGTACCTACAACACTCTCCAATAAGGATATCAATACAGTGATACACATGACCCCTAAGCAGCTAAAACAATACAGGAAGCAGATGCGTAGAAGGTTACATAGACCAGCCATGTTCAATAGTACAGGACGCAGGTGCTGTGACAGCTTCCTGCTCTCCTGTTCATTTTGTAGCTACTTTCATCAGCTAAGTTTGACCACATATATTACAAAGTCGTTTCGGAACCTAAGGGCCACATGTATGAAAACTATAAAGGTCTAAAACTCACTTTTTGCCCATAGTAACCTAAGGACAACAAAGTGAGTTTTAGACCTAAACCGTTTTCATACATGTGGCCCTAAATGTTTGGTGCAGCAACCGCGTGTGGCGGAAAGTTAACCACCCATGGCCGTGTAAGTTTACCAGCAAAAGGGTGCAGCATTGGTGGCGGAGGTTTTGTCTGCATGTAACTGCTGCACCATGGGACTCAAGCGTTACACTACAGAACCCCTTTAAAATACAAGGCTGGATATACACAGTGGTCAAGATAGTTTTAAATGTATCATTTTGGCAACAAGTTATTAAGAATTCATAGTGAAAATATGCAAAAGAACGGTCTATTCCAGCAGAACATTTACAGAACTGTTGAGGTATTCGCTTTAAGGCACAGAGTGACGTCTAAGTGAGCAGATTAATCATACAAAATAGTGTCACCAAGAACAGTGTAGAAGCGAAGCGTTTAACTCTGGGGCTTGGAGCGTTCTTGATAACCTAAGGTGGCAATATGAAGGAGATGAATGTTGGCCAAAGCCAACCAAAGTGCATGGAAGTGACTGTACCAGGGGCAGATGCTGGGAGACAGAAGGGTCGGGTGGGCGCTTTGAATAATCCCTAATCCTTTTGTTTTCAAGGATAGGCTATTGTCAGGTATCTGGCAACAACTACTTCCTCTATCCCAGGGGTCAGCAACGTCAGCTCTCCAGCTGTTGGGAAACTACATCTACCATCATGCCCCCTGATATAGATTATATAAATGAATGATGGGAGTTGTAGTTCCCAACAGCTGGAGATCAGATGTTGCTGACCCCTGGTATATCGCCATGAAGAACACATGTGCAACTCACCACCAAGCATGTATTTGTAGAGTCGGGTGTAGTGTTGCACTTCAGATTCAGGTAGGGCAAGTTTCTCTGCAATCATGGCAAGAATCATACAACCCATCACCAGCCTTTTTCCATAAATGAAAAAAGTGTATCTGATGACTGTTAGGCTATGTGCACACGGCTTAAAATGGGACGTATTTCGGCCCATATTTCACGCCGTACTGCACTAAATACGAGGTGAGATACGTGCCAGTCATTACGGTAATCCACAGTTCTCACAGAGAACTATGGATTACGTCTCCTCTCCCCGCTCGTACAATACGACGAGCGGGAAGATAAGTGACATGTCAATTATTCACGGGATATACGCGCCGAGAATAATGAATGTCTATGGGGCCGGCGGGCTGCCGCCCCCCCGAGCACGCGGTGTAATTGCAGGCGAAATACGTCGCGCAATTATTGCCGTGTGAACCCTGCCTTACAGAGCCCTTTCCCCAACAGGAAAATAAGATAGGGATTGGATGTAAAATTCTCCTGTGATCACTGGCAGAATTCGGATGCAGCCAAACCAGACCCATTTGAATCCAGAGTACAACAATAGTTGTGAGGAATGGGCTGGACAAGTGTTCAGGGGACAGCTATCTAATTTGGATTTCCAACTCGATACTCGTATGTCAAGATAAGTTAATAGTATGCAAATAAGGATTGTATAACCTCTAAAGCAGTCTACTTTAACACCAAACAGTTACCACGTTCCCATTTAGTTCACTAGCCAGTAATGTAATACTTGGTTGCAAAGAGTCCAAGGTCATGGGGCATGCAACTTCAAAGCAATATGTAATGTGTATCAGTATAGTATTGTCATTGGCCCAGATATACTTGTGTTCACTGCTCAAATAAAAGCAGGACTAAGTCTTTGAAGGTTTTCACTTAGTGACAGCAACCATCTTGAAATGGTAAAGTAATTCAACACAAATTTGCATCATATCTTATTATGACTATTGATAAAATTACATAAAAACAAATATATTTGATTATTGTAAGGTTATCTGATGACAGATTATTAATAAAGGCAAAGGACATGTTAAAATACTTAATATAAACTGAAGTGTATTAAAAATATTTCCATTTTGCTTTGTTTTTCTTCAATGGAAATTGTTCCATCTACTTAGGGAATTAGGGCCCCATCACATCACATAAGGCCTCTGTTTGTGATATTCCAATGGCGGGGCCACGATAGGCCATACAATTCTATAGAGCAAACAGTCTGAATTAGTCTACATTTGTTTTATGCTTTAGGTATTGGACACAAAAGCATGCAGATTGACAAATAACATGAAGAGAGGCCATAAATGCCAATGGAGCCAGAGCTGTGGCCTCTTGCAATCATCTTTGTCTGCTAGCTACGGCTCGGTGGCGTGCATTAATCCAGTCAGTTTCTTCAGTAATGTAATTTGTATATGATATATCTCTACTTGTCATAAGGGAAAGTGGAGCGCACACAGTTGCACGTTCCTTCTGACAAGCAGAGAAGAAGCATACACAAATGACATTGCTCCATCAACAGACTGAATTAATGCACAGCACCAAGATGGAGCTAGGAGACAAAGATTAATAGCACATGTATGACCACAACAGCTCGATTCACTAGGTGGATGAAACTATTGGCAGAAAAAAAGTGATCTTAATAGGAGATATTTTTAATTCATATTTGCTGATAAATTACTTACTTTAACATGTTTTCCACAGGTACCAATACTTTTCTGTAGTGTAGCCAGTTTACCCTTTTCTAAAATACTTTATTTGCTTCATTTTGACTATGTTTTTTAAGATCTTGGTTGTTTGAGTGAATGCAGACATCTTGTTTATGTTCTAAGGCTACGGCTACACGGCAATGGTAAAATGCCGCCGGAAATCCGATGGTATTTTACAATCACCAAACTGAGGTTTTTGGCACGGATTTTGCCGAGGGTTTTCGTTCGGCCCTTTAACATTGAGCGGTACTACAATCCACCATAATACAGCAGATTATAGTCATTGCTTGACTACTTTTCCTGGGATATGACCGTGTCTGAAAGAAGTTTTAATTGTTATGACAATAAAGAAGAAGTTTTAACGCATTTGTTCCCAAAATGAGAGCTGGCCTTTTCCATTTTATCCGGTTTCCTGGGCGTGGAGTCTAGCTTGGTGCCGTGTCTTTGTTTGGGATCATCCATCACAGGTGAGCGGATCGCTTCCATTTTGTTTATTTCATTAGCTACAGCAGATTATAGAACATGTTCAGTAATCCGGCAGTTTTGAAATCCGACAATAGAAAATCTGAGCTTTGTAGACTACAGTTCGGATTTTCTGTTGAGGTCTATGGGTAGTGCTGTGTAGACATGACCTAAGGGTATGTTCACATGGCTTATTGGGGCAAATACTGTACATGCCGCAATGCGCCATGTGTTTTGGATGCACGCGCTGATCAGTGCGTCATTCCAAAGCATGGGGGGCCAGCATCCAGCCAGCCCCATTGACATGCATTGTCAGCGCCGCGAACAATTGATATGCCAATTCTCTCCCTGGGCGTACGATACGATCGTATTGTACACCTGGGGAGACGACGCGAAATTCATAGTTCCCTATGAATTACCGTAATTGCAGCGCACATTTTGCCACGTATAAAGCACAATACGCGGCGAAATGCGCGCGCAAATATGCAGCAAAATAAGCTGTGTGAACATACCCTAAGGCTGCAAAATCAGTCCTGACCTCACTAGAAGGATCGGTAACAAGGTAGGCTTCCCTGGGCTCCAGCTTAGTAGCTCTGATGCATTGTAACAACTCCTGCAGCTCTGTGAGAAGAACCCAGCTGGGAGTTTCCAGACTTCAGATGAAAATACTGAACGCTTCCATCCTTTAGAAAGCAGAGAGCTTGAAAAGGAATTTTGTAAGCAAGTATATAAGAAATATGCTTATCGCTTCACTACACAGAGTTTTATAAAGTTTATACTTGATCACATCTGATCATGAAAATGCCATCCCCATGTTCCGCTCTTCTGACAGACCACGGGGCAGCTGAAGCATAGGGTCTTCTCCTGCTCACTTCTTTTGGTCCTCAAATAGTGCTCAGTATTTCAGTAAAGGAACTGAACATTTAACTTTAAGGCCTTAATTAAAGAATCCTCTGAGAATGCAAGACGAATTCCAAGAGTAAATGATCCAGAATATCTCTGTGCTTGCTGACTTTTATATCCAAATTACTGTACATCTTATTTCTACAGATGAGTCCATACTCTGGAAAGACTTGCATACGCCAATCTGCAACTGAAAGTTAGTTGTAGCCCTCGGTCGATTCATCATCCTCATCGTCAAGGTCATTTTCATCTTCCTCCTCTTCTGCCTTTTTTTTGTGCCGGCTCCCAGCAGTTTGCTAAGAATATAAAGAACAATGAGCCATGATACCTGAAAGATTCTCGACTATTACCAATGGCTCCAGTGAACCATTCATTCTACAACTAGGAAGCAGGGAACATTTTTAACAAGATGCTCATATAGGATATATATACTGATCAGCAGTAACATTAAAAAAAGTGAATACCATTGATTATCCTGTGACTATGGCATCTGTCAAGATACACAGCGATCAACTCGAAAGGGGCCCCGAATATCTAATAATCTGTTGTAACCCTCGCTAGGATAAAGCCATGTGAACCAAAACGTATGCTACATACCTTGCAGTGACCTACTCGAAGGAAACCCCGAATATTCTGTTGTACCGCTCGATAGGATGAAGCAATGTGAACCAAAAAGAACGTTACATACCTTGAAGTATGTGCAATTGATTGCATTACATGTGATGCTGACCAGACACATTACGGTGCGGTGCTCGGTGTTCCTCGGCACGCGTAATGAAGGGGAAGAGCAGAAATTTTGCATTGGATATGTTCCTTCACAAAGGTCTGGAACCAGCGACAGTATCAGAGTCTTTTCTCCCTGCCACTCGCTTTGAGCTCCTACATGACGGCAACACGATGCACTGCAATTTTGCCTATTTTACAGCTCTTTGACATATTGAATAAGCTTTCCCAATGCTAAATGTCTCAGGTGGTTTCATAGGTGACTGCTCCAGACAATGTTGCATGTTATTGTGTCGCACAACATTTTCAGACGGCCTCCGCCATGAGAAGGGTTCTTTGATCCTGTCATTTACAGTTTCCATACCATCTTCAGAATAACCCTATTTGAGGGTATGTCACAAACACCATATTTTTTCCTAATCTCACTCTGACATCACTTAAACGAATTGGTGACCTAGTAGGTGTACACCTTGTAAAGCAGGCATCCTCAAACTGTGGCCCTCCAGCTGTTGGGAAACTACAACTCCCATCATGCATTTATATAATACATAACAGTGGGAATGATGGGAGTTGTAGTTTCCCAACAGCTGGAGGCCGCAGTTTGAGGATGCCTGTTGTAAAGGTTCACATGGCTGATTTTGACTGTTTTTGGAGCGTTTTCATACCCAAAAAGCCTACAAAAACGCTCTCAGTTCATTTTCATAGTTTCCTATGGCAAACTGCATCGTAAATCACACTACGTGGTTTTGCAGCGTGTTTTCTGTGCTTCTTTGGGTGGGGAAAAAGAAATGTCATGTAAATTCTTGAAGTGTTTTCCTCCATAGGAATCAATGGAGAACTTCAAAATCTCGTCCAAAAGCTCATTGCCATTTTTGGCGCGTTTTTGGATGCGTGTTTGATGTGGTTTTGGTCCATGTTCAAAATCTTTGTGTGTGTTTTGACTGAATTTTCTAAGAAACAAACATACATACAGTACAGACCAAAAGTTTGGACACACCTCAGTCCAACAGTTTTCTGTATTTTCATGACTATAAAAATTGTAGATTCACACTGAAAGCATCAAAACTATGAATTAACACATGTGGAATTATATACTTATCAAAAAAGTGTGAAACAACTGAAAATGTCTTATATTCTAGGTTCTTCAAAGTAGACACCTTTTGCTTTGGTTACTGCTTTGCACACTCTTGGCATTCTCTTGATGAGCTTCAAGAGGTAGTCACCTGAAATGGTCTTCCAACAGTCTTGAAGAAGTTCCCAGAGATGCTTAGCACTTGTTGTCCCTTTTGCCTTCACTCTGCGGTCCAGCTCACCCCAAACCATCTCGATTGGGTTCAGGTCTGGTGACTGTGGAGGCCAGGTCATCTGGCGTAGCACCTTCACAAAGTTCTGGTGGTTATGTAAAAGGTTAATCGCAGCATGCATCACCCATCAGCAGGATTCCTCCATATCCTCTTAGACTATGCAACAAGTAAACCATGGGTGGATAAATATAAAAGCGTAACATTTATTGCACTATTGAGTGACAATTAAAAATGCTCAACCAGAGCAGATACTTGCGTTACCACAATGATTATGCATATGGGCGAAAATGTCCTGGAAAGTCCAGTAGTAGCGTTCATGTGCCGCGTTCAGGCATAGCGTCTCCTTCCCGGAGCTGGCTGGTGGACAGGCGGGACCAGAGATTGAGCGTACGACGTTTCGGGGAACTCCTCCCCCTTTGTCAAGCACGTAGCATATCCGTTCACACTAACTTTATATACACTGTGTCAAGGCAACACAAGTAACAAGAACATTAAAAACAATTACAGAAACACTTTGAAGCTGAGGTTCTCGTTCATACCTAGGGGCGTAAGAGTATTCATCCTATGTATCCATCTAGCCTCTGCTTGTAATAGGCTACGTTCTAATGTTAACCCCTCACTTCCTTTCACCTCCTGTAGGATACACCAGCGCAACTCTGTGACATTATGATTATATTGGAGAAAATGTCTAGCTACACTGCTTTCCCCATATCTTTCTTTGTCACCTGCATTTTCAGTCGAAAAGTTGCGCTTGGCTAATCTGATATTAGATCTGTGTTCGTTAAGTCTGATTTTAACACTTCGTGCCATCTGTCCCACGTATCCTTGCCCACACGGGCATTTTAGCAAATATATTACCGCCTTCGTATCGCATGTATATGCACCCTTAAAATATATTTTGTCACCATGTGTCGGATGTAGGACATACGGTCCTTTTATAATAGAATTGCAATTTTGACAGTTATGACACGGATGGGTACCCTTAGATTGGGGGTTAAGAAAGGTCTGTCTGTCCTGTAGTACAACGCAATTTACTTGAGACTATTTGATTACCCACTGTACGTCCCTTTCTATATATAAACAGTGGCTTCTCTTTAAACAATTTCCCATATTTTGTGTCATTGGTCAACATATGCCAATGCTTCTCAATTGTTTTTTTAATCATTTTACTATGGGTGTCGTATACACTAGTAAACAAAAACCTATCCACCCTATCCCTCTTTTTTGACTCATACAGTAGGGTATTACGTGTTTTTTTCCCCACATCTTCAGCTATTTTTCCATATCTTCCCTCCGATATCCTCTATTGACAAATTTGTCAATAAGGATATTACTTTGTTCAACATATGCTTGTTCAGTAGAACAAATGCGTCTTGCCCTTGTAAACTGTCCTACAGGGATCCCATGGAAAATCTGGGGGGCATGAAAACTTTTCCTATGTAACATGTTGTTTTTATCTAGAGGCTTGGAAAACAGACTAGTAGCCAAGCCTGATGGGGTTTTTTTTAACTTCCACATCCAGGTACTGGATGACGTGTTCGTCCGTAGTAGCAGAAAATTGGATAAGGGGCTGGATACCGTTGAGATAATCAACAAATATCTTGAATTCTATTTCAGTCCCTCTCCACAGGACGAACACGTCATCCACATACCTGTACCATGCGACCACCTGTCTATACCCGTCCGACTTGGTGACATATTCACGCTCAAAGAACGCCATGTATAGGTTGGCGTAACTAGGCGCTGCAGGGGACCCCATAGAGGTGCCCTGCAACTGAAGATAGATATCGTCCCCAAATTTAAAATAATTTTTGGTAAGAACGAATTCAAGCAGTGTCATAAGAAAATTAATTTGAGCATTGGATAGCGTATGGTCTTCATTAAGTGCTTCTCTAGAAGCTTGTATCCCATCATCAAATGGGATGTTAGTGAAAAGGGATTTGATATCCAAGGTACATAAGAGGCAGTTGTTTATATCTACAGTAGTTTCAGTGATGTTTTCCATAGCACGGAGAAACTGACCAGTGTCCCTTAGGGAGTGTATATCTCGTTTCACGATCTTTTGTAGATATGAATCTACATAGGTAGCCAGGGGCTCAAGGATGGACCCAATCCCAGAGACGATGGGCCGTCCTGGGGGGTCCGTAATGGACTTGTGGACTTTGGGGACCAAGTAGAGGATAGGTGTTCGGGGATGTGTACAAGTGAGCATGTTTTTTACCTTGATAGTAATAAGGCCCTGTTGGACTGCTTCATGCAATATATCCTCAATTTCTTTTGCAAACTGTTTAGTAGGATCACTTAGTAATTTTTTGTATACAGAAGAATCAGAAAGTTGAGATTCCGCTTCTTGTAAATATTGGGATTTGTTTTGGACAACGATCCCTCCCCCTTTATCCGCTTTTTTCACTATTATAGAGGGATCCTCTCTAAGCTGCTGCAGAGCTTCTTTCTCTTTTTTTGTTATATTATATTCCTTAGGTTTTCTACATTTATCCCACATTTGCGTGACCTCAGTTATTACTGACTGTTCAAATACTTCTAAGGAAGGGGACTGTATGTCCGGATCAAACTGCCTTTTTTTTACACATTTTCATAGGCATATCTTCCTTTCTATAACTAGTACCTGACCCTTGAAAAAACATTTTCACCCGCATACCTCTACATAACCTATAAAAATCAATTTTGAAATCAAAAAGTGTTGTAGTAGCTGTTGGGACAAAGTTCAGTCCTTTGTCCATGACGGACATCTGTGCGTCACTAAGATGTTTATCTGAGATGTTAATGACAAGTCCATTGTCATCTGCTTTTATTTCTTTTTCCCTTTTGCGATTCGGTGTCTGTATTGGATCCCTGTGCTCCTAAAAAATCTTTTGATATAGAGTCTTTCCGTGTTACAGATCGTAGTTGCATTTGCCTATTTGTTTCTACTTCTTCAGACTCCGTGCTAGTGTCTTCAAGATTAGATCTTTTATTTTTTCCAGTTTTTTCTTTCTTGAAATATCTTGACTTAGATCGCTCCTCTGCCCAGGTGTAGACGCGATTATATAGATAGTCCTTGGTGTCCCTTTTAAATTTTTTCAATTTGTTCTGAAGTAATTGGACCTTTAGCTTATCCACAATATAATTCTGTTCTTGCTGGATTTGATTATATTGTTCCAGCGTTATTGACTTTTTTAGTTCTTCATTCATAGCTGCAATCTCGTTTTTCATTTTGTCGATGTTGTTTTGCAAATGTTGTATAGTAAGATACATTAAATCAAGCGAGTAATTATTGCTAATAGCGTACCATCTTTCTCTATATGTTTGATCATCCTGCATGAGTATTGGCTGTAGGGGGCTGCACAGGCCCCTCGGGATACGCTCCTGTTTCACATACTCAGTAAGAGTGGATGCATGGGATATCAGACTCGCTTCTTTTTTCCGCAGCTGTTCTAATTTTCTAGGGAGGTTAGTAGGAAGTTCACTGGTAAGAGCCCAACCCAATCCCGCTGCCACAGCTTGCTGCAAGATAATAGCATTTTGGTTCTTTGTAAACGTAAATGTCTCTGCCTACCGTATGAGTCAAAAAAGAGGGATAGGGTGGATAGGTTCTTGTTCACTCGTGTATACGACACCCATAGTAAAATGATTAAAAAAACAATTGAAAAGCATTGGCATATGTTGGCCAATGACACAAAATATGGGAAATTGTTTAAAGAGAAGCCACTGTTTGTATATAGAAAGGGACGTACAGTGGGTAATCAAATAGTCTCAAGTAAATTGCGTTGTACTACAGGACAGAGACAGACCTTTCTTAACCCCCAATCTAAGGGTACCCATCCGTGTCATAACTGTCAAAATTGCAATTCTATTATAAAAGGACCGTATGTCCTACATCCGACACATGGTGACAAAATATATTTTAAGGGAGCATATACATGCGATACGAAGGCGGTAATATATTTGCTAAAATGCCCGTGTGGGCAAGGATATGTGGGACAGACGGCACGAAGTGTTAAAATCAGACTTAACGAACATAGATCTAATATCAGATTAGCCAAGCGCAACTTCCCGACTGAAAATGCAGGCGACAAAGAAAGATATGGGGAAAGCAGTGTAGCTAGACATTTTCTCCAACATAATCATAATGTCACAGAGTTGCGCTGGTGTATCCTACAGGAGGTGAAAGGAAGTGAGGGGTTAACATTAGAACGTAGTCTATTACAAGCAGAGGCTAGATGGATACATAGGATGAATACTCTTACGCCCCTAGGTATGAACGAGAACCTCAGCTTCAAAGTGTTTCTGTAATTGTTTTTAATGTTTTTGTTACTTGTGTTGCCCTGACACAGTGTATATAAAGTAAGTGTGAACGGATATGCTACGTGCTTGACAAAGGGGAGGAGTTCCCGAAACGTCGTACGCTCAATCTCTGGTCCCGCCTGTCCACCAGCCAGCTCCGGGAAGGAGACGCTATGCCTGAACGCGGCACATGAACGCCACTACTGGACTTTCCAGGACATTTTCGCCCATATGCATAATCGTTGTGGTAACGCAAGTATCTGCTCTGGTTGAGCATTTTTAATTGTCACTCAATAGTGCAATAAATGGTACGCTTTTATATTTATCCACCCATGGTCTACTTGTTGCATCATCTGGCGTAGCACCCCATCACTCTCCTTCTTGGTCAAATAGCCCTTACACAGTCTGGAGTTGTGTTTGGGGTCATTGTCCGGTTGAAAAATAAATAATGATTCAACTAAACACAAACCGGATGGAATAGCAGCCGCTGCAAGATGCTGGGGTAACCATGCTGCTTCAGTATTCCTTCAATTGTGAATAAATCCCCAACAGTGTCACCAGCAAAGCACCCCCACACCATCACACCTCCTCCTCCATGCTTCTCGGTGGGAACCAGGCATGTAGAGTCCATTCGTTCACCTTTTCTACCTCGCACAAAGACACGGTGGTTGGAACCAAAGTTCTCAAATTTGGACTCATCAAACCAAAGCACTGATTTCCACTGGTCTAATGTCCATTCCTTTTGTTCTTTAGCCCAACCAAGTCTCTTCTGCTTGTTGCCTGTCCTTAGCAGTGGTTACCTGGCAGCTATTTTACCATGAAGGCTGCTGCACACAGTCTCCTCTTAACAGTTGTTGTAGAGATGTGTCTGCTGCTAGAACTCTGTGTGGCTTTGACCTGGTCTCTAATCTGAGCTGCTGTTAACCTGCGATTTCATAGGCTGGTGACTTGGATGAACTTCTCCTCCGCAGCAGAGGTGACTTGGTCTTCCTTTCCTGGGTCGGACCTCATGTGAGCTAGTTTCTTTGTAGCGCTTGATGGTTTTTGCCACTGCACTTGGGGACACTTTCAAAGTTTTCCCAATTTTTCGGACTGACTGACCTTCATTTCTTACAGTAATGATAGCCACTCGTTTTTCTTTACTTAGCTGCTTTTTTCTTGCCATAATAGAAATTCTAACAGTCCATTCAGTAGGACTATCAGCTGTGCATCCACCTGACTTCTGAACAACACAACTGATGGTCCCAACCCCATTTATAAGGCAAGAAATCCCACTTATTAAACCTGACAGGGCACCTGTGAAGTGAAAACCATTTCAGGTGACTACCTCTTGAAGCTCATCAAGAGAATGCCAAAAGTGTGCAAAGCAGTAGTCAAAGCAAGACGTAGCTACTTTGAAGAACCTAGAATATAAGACATATTTCCAGTTGCTTCACACTTTTTTGTTAGGTTTATAATTCCACATGTGTTAATTCATTGTTTTGATGCCTTCGGTGTGAATCTACAATTTTTATAGTCATGAAAATACAGAAAACTGTTGGAATGTGAAGGGGTGTCTAAACTTTTGGTCTGTACTGTATATAGTGAAGTTGTAGGCTGATCAAGATAAAAAAAAAAAAATTGAAAAAAAAAAAAGTGTCAAAACTGCGATGAAAAACCACGCTGAAAAGACGCACATCACAAAAACTACGTGAAAACCTTGTCAGAAAACATACGCATATGACGCATTTTCAGAAGAGGATTTTAAAAATCAGGTCCAAATCAGCTGTGTGAACATACCCCGATTGCGCTGCTCAATACTGTACTTCAACATCCTGATTACAAGTTAAGTGACTGAGTGGTGTGGGGGAAGCATCCAGAAGTCCGAAATGGAGGTGAAACGTTGCGACGACTATCCGCCGCCTACATCATCGCTCCAACGCAGGGGCATCCCAGCTCATTCCAAGCTCCAGATACTGAGAAGTGCATTGCACGTTGTTTAATTCAGATTTCTCCATCCCAGTGAGAACCATTACAGGATACTCAGGGCCTCTTTCAAGTCAAACTTACAGTGTTAGGCAGCAAGTTAACAGTTCTTCATGTTCATATGTTATAAGCAGGAACAATAGGCAAGTGTGGGACATTGACAAGGGCCAAACTAGATGACTGGGTCAGAGCATCTCCAAGATGGCAGGTCTTGTGAAGTGTTCCTGCTAGGCAGTGGTTATTACCTACCAAAAGTGGTCTTAGGAAGGACAACCAGCAACAGTATCATGGTCACCAAAGACTGAGGGTTAGATATCGGGAGAGAAGGCGAGCAGGTCTCATCTCACAAAAATATCTATAGTAGCAAAATTTACTGAAAGGAAGAGCAATGGAAGGTGGTGGCCTGGTCTGATTATATATTGAGTATGGCTGGGTATGTGTGTTAATGCCGATATAATAGATGGGTGTCACAACATTCAGTGCATCGGTGTTTTCTCCATATGGGGCTGCCACAATCTGTCCACAACCTGAAGCCCCTACAGCGGGCCTATACAAAAAAAGAGAGAGCTCTGTCCATGATACCATGGACATGTATTATATGCCCTAGACATTAGTTATAATTTGAAGACTGTAGACACCTTAGGGATCTCACAATATTCACAATATTGTTTCATATATCAACAGGCGCCTGTCTCTTTAACAGGTTACAAGGAAAGGTCATTTTGGCCTTTTGGTGGTTGGATCTTTACATGCACTTCATATGTGCGTCACTGAATCCATTTGTATATCACAGTAAGGATTTTTCTTTGTTGACTTTAAGTAATTTTATGTTATTTCTGCTCCCTGTTTGTATGTTTATATGTTCATATATTTCCGTATTATGTAATTGTGATTCAGGTTATATATTTATTGTGATTTGTATGTCATTATTTGCAGCAACATTTCTGATGAAGGCCTCAAATAGGGCCGAAAACGTTTATGGATTTGACCAGTCGCTTGCAGCAATTTGATAAAGGATTTTGGAGAATAAAGACTATCATTTTATGAGATTTTGTGTGTGGGTATTTACATAATGTAACCATGATACCAACGTGGACAGGGACAACCTACTATTGACCTCACAGATGGGATGTCAGCTAAAGCCACAACTAACTTTTAAACTGTCTTTTTTAAAGCAGAATAAAACATAGAAAGTGGAGTGGTTGGAGTTTTGTGGATCTCCAGAATATAAACGCCTTCGGTAATCTTGAACTGGTGGATAATGCTAAGTCGAACCTTCCGGGCTCACCCTGAATATACGGGACGACAACGCCTTCTCCGGTCGTCAGGTCCCAATTGGTCCTCTCCTCCACAGTATATCGAATAATAGTACTTACCAGAGTAGCTTAAACAGTTTCTCCTCAGTCGAATGTTCATTAGTTTGGTTTAAATATGGTTTGATAATTCCGGTTAACAGGGTACACCTATAACAGTTGAGTAATATGTATGTACACAGCTAGTTATGCTCATCAAGTATACGTGATTTTCAACTTGGCCTGCCCTTGAAATGCTGGATAACACTTAGGGCCGCTCGTGTGGGACGGTTTTGGTCTGGGGCTCGCTTTTTTCCCCATAGAAACCTGTGGACGGGGGAGTGGGTTTTGGACTGGGGCCGTTTCATGCATGTGGCCCATAGAGTGTAAATTTAATGTATGATTAGTGAATTGGATTTCATTTTCTATGTAGTCCTACTTGATGAATGAGAACCAACAACTGTAAATATTTTGCATTAAATGTATCCTTATTTGTACTTTTCAATAAAGCTTTGAATTTGAGAAAAAAAACAAAAAACATAGAAAGCGGTTAGAAAGGAGCCTGTAAGGATTTTAGCATGCTGCCCATGTTTATGTCATTTGTAATGAAATCTGCAAATGGTGCTCCAAATGTAACCTCCAATGTCAGTGTGAACTGGGCCTTGAAGCAGGAGATACGAGAGGACTGCAAGACCAGACTACACAGGGCTTCATTGCAACTTTACCATGAACATACATCTGTAGAAGGACTGTAGACGCAAAATGGTAGGACATCTTAGTAAAGGCTATTTGGCAAGTTTCATCATTCATCACCAGATAACAATATCCGCTGCAAATCGTGTACATAGGATAGGCTGATGACCGGCACATTTCCTTGCCAATTCTCAATATTAATTGTTTGCAAAGACAGTAAAGAGAGAGAGCAATCACTACAAGTGATCAAACTTAAATCTCACCGATAAAGAAGCAGACATCCTATTGGATGATCCAGTCCTTGAATTGGCACGCACTATATCCAAGCGAGACTGGAAATCTGGAGGATGGAGGGAACTCCTGAAAACCTAATGATGAAACAAACACAATCACGTGTAGTTACTAACACTGTGTAAAACCTGCCTGTGCTTTATGAAATCTGCACCAGTGTTTCCTTTATTAAAAAATAACATGCACAGATAGCCAATTCCTCAGGAAATAATAGCGAGTACAGACATCCGCCAAAGGCCATGTCTACACAGCCACAGCCAAGAATATTGTTGGAAATCCGACGCCATTTTAACTTTGCCACACCACAAATTTTGCACAATAAACGTAGTCTATTTCCTGTGGCCCCGTACATTGAGGGCTACAGGAATCCAGCGGAGGATAGAACACGTTCTCTCTTCCACCAGATGGCTGGCGGTTTAGAAATGTTCAGTAAAAAATCTGTGCGGTGTAGACTACAGTACGGATTTTACATTGAGGGCTACCCAGTGCTGGTTACATTCAGCTTGTTGGCGGATTCCAAATACTGAAACTGACAAAAATCCGATGAAAAACCTGTGCTGTGTAGACATAGCCCAAGAGCCAGGACAGACAACAGCATGAAGGCCTTCATTAAAGGGGTTTTGCCACCATGTAATGTTGCCGTGGGAACCTCCAAAATGGGTATTTAATCACTTTTCTAAATATATGCGATTAAAAAAAGTGAAAACTCTGAGAGCTACAGCATTTCTCAACCCCCTTGGTTACCACAAAGCTTCCCCTAGTCACGACCCAGGAGCTGAAGACCCAGGAGCTGAAAGGCCGAGCTTATCTGATGACAGGCAGAATGAATGGTCTTTTAAAGGCACCGGGTAGCAATAGGTTTTCTTTTGTATACAGAATAACTAGCTGTAGTGTTATTAGATCCCTGCTTTAAATCTGATGAAGAAGCTTTCATTCTGCTGTTTAGAATAGTGTTCTCTTTTGTATACAGAATTCACAAGTTATAGTTTGAATTATTTTTTTTTTGAGTGAACATGTCACAGGACCCCTTTTTAATGCAGCTCTGTGCTCTGGCTGTGTGTGTCTGTGTGCAGCTCTGTCTCTTGCTGCGTGATTTGTTTACATTACATTAGCTGCTTAGCAGATAAGGTTTCTCCTGACAGTGCCGTGTATGAGCCTGTGTCTTGCTGTATTGAATCCACTGTTGTACTGTTTATTAGTTCACTTAATTTTTGAGACGCTCCCTTTTGGATTCCTCACTCCCCCCTCCCCTCTCCCTCTCTCCACTGCAGCTTCATGACTCAGCGTGATTTGTTGACATCTTGCTCTCATACTGAACGTCAGTACTTGGTCTGGTGGCAAATCCCCTTTAAGCTCAGCTGTTGTGGCAGGTGAATGGCATCCCCTGATTTCGTCAGCAGGGTGGAGGTGGGGGGGAGAAAGGCGGATCAGGTGAGAGGGAGCATCCTTCATTAGTCACACTACTCAGATGCATGTAAGAAATTAGACAGAATCAGCGTTCTCTGATCCCAGCTGCTGTAGATGGGCGTCAGATGTACAACACATCAGGCACCCACTGCATATGGGGTTGGCCCAACTCCTAAGCCAATGCCATGTTTACCCAGTATATTCACAAAGGCTCATGGGAAAAGAGCTACACTGCACTGCCTGTTTGATCTTGCGTTTCTCAAGTCACATCTGACTCAATTATCTCTTCAATATGTATGAGATTAATGCCATACCAGTTATTCATCTGCAGACAACTCCTTTGGGGCATTTGCCACTTATCAGCGCAAAGTAAAATACTGGTTGGCTAGGTGAGAGACTCTAGACATAGTTCAAAAGGGGTAACAATCCCCATGAAGTAGAGGCACCATGCAAGTGCATTTCCCTTTTTGCAGCTTCTCATAAAATGTAGATCTTTATTTCATCTTCCAGTTAAATCCAACAGAATGCCACATGAACACACTCTTACATGTTCAGGCTACAAAGCCCTTAATCATAGCTTGTTAACCCTACATCTAGAGCCTCTCACCTAGACAACCAGCATTTTACTCTGCACTAACGAGGGCCAAACACCCTAAATCAGTTGTCTACACATTGAGACAAAGCACAAGGCCATGTCATCGACGACAGCCGGTATGTGTTCCGTACCTGCGGTGAAGTAAAGCCGAGTAAATAGGTCTGCAACCTTCGGATGCTTAGAGCAGGGGTATTCCGCGCCGGCTTTGACTGGAGCAGTCTTAGAGCTGGGTGGGATGCCTGCTCCCACATATCCGTCCCAGGATTTCCTTGGCCTATAAAGCCAGGAGGTCAGGTGTGCTGGGTATGGTACGCTACTCCAAGCCTGGAGTTGGAGAGAAAGGGTCTACTCTGTGAAAGCTCTGTCAGAAGCGGACTCCTTATGTGCTGCCAAGTCTTTCTGTTTATCCATTTAATGCCTGAAGCAAGGTTACGTTTTACGTTCTGTTTTGCATCCTGCTGAAGAGAAGCTGTTTTCGGTTCTGTTTCGACTTATTTTCAATAAAACCCGCTTAACTTTGACATATCCGGTGTCTGTGGTCCCTATGACGTAGCTGTCCCCCCACCTCATCAATAACTGGTATAGCATTAATACCATACACGTTGCAGGTCTCAGATGTGACTTGAGGAACGCTACATCCATTAGGTGGTGCAGTTTCAAGTTTTTTCCCCCTGAACTTTTTTTAGATTTCAGTGGTGCAATTTAGGCATTTAAGTTTCCACACACTTATATGGTGCCCCTGTCTAATGAGGAACGTTACCCTTTTTCCAGAACACATCTGCCATACATGTACAGCACATGTTGCCAAGGTCCGTGTTGAATAGGCACCTGTGTTGTTCACCAGGACACACACCTCTGTTCACATCTGCATGGAAGTTTGGAGCCTCTGTTGCACATTTAGACATACCTGACTAGAAGAACAGTGCAGAACGTAATTAATTTCTGTCAAAATAATGGAACCTAAGGCTATGTCCACACGGTGTACTTATGGGGACGTATTCCGCCCGCAATTACGTCGTGGGCTCGGGGGGGGGTGGAGAGGGGGCTGGCAACCCGCCGGCCCCATAGATATTCATTAATCACGGCGTATACACGCCGTAAATAATTGACATGTCACTTCTCTCCCCGCAATCCATAGTGCTCTATGAGAACTATGGATTACCGTAATGTCTGGGATGTATCTCGCCCCGTATTTAGCGCAGTACGGCGCGAATTACGGGCGAGATATGTCCCAATAATTGCCGTGTGAACATAGCCTAACAGATCCCATTAAAAGTCAATAGAGTCTATCAGGTGCCACTGCTGTCCACTGTATGACCGATATGTGACCACTTCACTTCCTCTGTCTAGGATAAAAAAATGGAAGGGAACAAGATTCACAATGCAGATGTGAACACAGCCGTTCTCCTTTACTGAATTTGAGAAAACCAACACAATGTTACTTGTCCAATCCCTGCTACTTACTTCTAGATCTTCCTCCTCATCAATGTCCTCGATATGCTGAAAGGCCGCAGTCAATACCTCTAGAGCCTTTCCATGAAATAGCATCTCAATTGTTACAAAGTCACTGAAGATTTTCTAAAAAAATAAATATATATATAAAACTTTTACCTCTAGAGAATATCATAAAATATATAATAGTTCTCAAAATTTACAGTACAGCTATAGGTTAGCATTGGAGATGGGCTTCTTAAATGTATGGAATAATTTACTTTACACTGCAGCTCTGTGTGTCACCATCATATATAAGGTCAAAAACGGCAACAGTAACCAGAACAGAGTTTTTAAGTGAGCATAGTAAATAGGACTTCTGAAAGGGTTTTACGTGTTCTGGTACTTTTGGGGGGCCTTGCAAATGCAACATGTCAGCCAAGATCTGTACTCTAAGGCCATGTGCACACGGCTTATTCACGCCGTAATTGCGGGACGGATTTCGCCCGCAATTACGGCGTATGTACGGGGGGGCCGGCAGCTCGCCGGCCCATAGATTTTCATTATCCATGGTGCGGATCCTGCCGGGATAATTGACAGTCAAAACTTACGAAAATGGGACATTACTTACTCAAAAAAACACCCAATTCTTGGGCTTGTTAACAGCTTAAGGGGTAAACAAACATGAACCCAGAAACGCAACTTTGCCATTTATCTGACGGAAAAAGATCACATTCAGAAAATTGCAAAGCAAGAAAAAAACTGCAAACCATTTTAACACCTATTCACACCACATGCAAAAACCCCAGTATAATGCAGGGGAGATTGCCAAAAGCAAAGAAAACCAAATGAAACAATCACTCATACAACCTCGGGGCAAGGGAGAGGTGGTTGCCGGGTACTACAATTGCATATATAAGGCATACAAAATTGTGCCATAAAAAAGATGGTTGTAAGCCAGCTTTGTGACCACACGATCTAATTTGGCACACTTTTGTGTTAGTTATTAACTTCTTACATGAAGAAATCATTAAACTTTGTAAATGGCAATTTTTTAAAATTTTCATAACTTTGAAATTTTCGAAATAAACAAGGATTCTATGGACCAAAATTTTTTAAAAATTTAAAACACAATGGTCACAAGAAAAAATCTTTTGAATCACATAGATAGGTAAAAGTATTAAGCAACATGCAGACTAAAAACGGCTTTTTAAGGGGTTTAAAACTATCAAGAGAGTTAAACTAGGGTTTCAAAAACCCCTCAATATTAGCTTCCAGCGTTTGCTGGTATCGTGTCCTCCTCCCATCATCCCGCGTAAAAGAATTTAAGAGAAAATTTAAGCCCTGTTCAGTCACACACAAGTCCCGTTCTGCTAGATCCCATCACAGGAACACATTAACTCTGGAATTCTGCAGTGGGGTCCTCTGCACTAACTACCTTAAAGGGGGTTTTCCACTTTTTGCTAAAATTTCTGCTTGTGGGATGCAAAGTTCTCCAGCATCTCTTTCCTCAACCCCAGACTGCATTTCAAACTAGGGCTTCCCTTTTCAATTTTCCATGTAATCCCCCCCTCTGTACTTTCTGTCATGATCATGTAAAGTAGACCAATGAGTCACATTTTAAAATGACGAGCTGCGTCATCATTTTTTTGACACAAACCAGCCCCCCCCTCAACGCTGTCCTCTGCCCCTTAGTGAGTTCTGCCACAGGGCTCAAAAATAAATAAACATTCCCCATCCCAAAAATTACCGAATGTAATTTCTTCTATTTTACTTAAAACTACAAGTGGAAAGACGAAAGCCCCCAGATGTTTTCCCCTGCTCAGGGCATGTCTGCTCAGAGGGGTGTTTCCGAGCGAGCCGGGTTCACAGCACATCCACCGAGGGGATTATGTTCGAGTCATGTATTAATAAATCACATGGTTTGGAGTGGATAGAGGGGGGAGGACGAGGTTTTTTTTGCCGTTCTGCACTGCAGGCAGGGAAAAATATTTAAAAAAAAAAAAAA
>JAODAL010049028.1:0-28502 GCA_025379985.1 Phyllomedusa bahiana
AATATATTAATTTATAACAATTTCCCCCCTCCCTTTCTTATTACATATATCTTGGGGCTCAGGGCGAGCTATAATATTTGGGGTTTTTTGAACATGGAAAGAACTGGGGGTTGGTAAGAAAGGGCAAGGAGGGGGGGGTGGAAAAGTAAAAATAGGGGTTTTGGAGACAAGGACCCCTTTCCCCTTGGCTCCGACAACACAAAAGGGCGAGCACATGTCAGGGGGCAAACTGTCGGGGGCCCTTTATCGCTTGATCGGTTTCCCCCCTGTGTGTCTCATTACTAAAAAAAAGCGTTGCCAACCCTTTTTCTTTAGGGGGTTTAACAACCCGCATAAACCCGGTTTTTCCCCCTCCTCTTCCTTTCGGGCCCCGCCACAAATTTAAAACATCGTCATCGGGTCCAACCTAACAGCCCACAGGGCTAAAATGTCACAACCCAATTTTACGGGCCACTCCAAAATAATCCATATTTTAAAGAGCTCTTTGATCCCCCACAACGCGGTTGGGTCAAAAAGGGCATTTCAAAAGATCAAGAGGCCAAAGAGGATAATTTTGTCTGCTCCGACCCCAATTGGGGGGTTTTGGGCCCCCAGGGGAAAAGAAGGGAAGGGTAGTCCGTTGGGAGGGAAAACCCGAGGGAGTCAGAATGCCTCCAGTGCCTGTGGGGTTATGCCTGCAGCTTTGAGGAAGGGAGACCTTTTGAGGGAAAAGGAAGTCACCGTGATTTATGATTAAAGCATTGGGGGGATCCAATGTTTTTTCCCGTTAAAGGGAGCAGCTGGCAGCGGGATCATCAGTGGAGGAGGGGGTGGTAGTGTTTAGTGAAAGAAATTCCCAGGACCTGTAAAAGGGGTTTTGGGGCCCTTTTTTTGATCAAGCCTCAGAATCAAGGACTGAAAATCCAAAATGCCGGATTTTCCTTTTAAAGCTTTAGAAGGGAGGAAAGAATTTTAAAAGATTTTTAAACACCACAAGCATTTAACAAAAGGGACATGCATGGAATTGCAAAGAATTTTCTTGGGGTATCACATTGGAGAAAAAAGGCCACGGTCCTGGCTTCCAACCACCCCTGACATCCTTCTGCCTCCCCTTTTAGTCCCCCCTTCCCCAACCCAAAACAACCTCTGCTTCCGATTGCCGGGGTTTGCATGACAAGGGACCATCCCCAGTCCCAATACTCCACCCCAAGGGAACACAGCCTACACCTTCCCCCAGGGGTGACTTGCACGCCTACACAAACCCCAAACTGGCAGGGCCCAACTTCGTGTACCAATTTTTGGGGGGGGGCGAAGGGAAAACCCTTTCACCCCAACCAGCCAAAAGCCTGAATATCGCATGTTTGGGTGTTGGCCCTTTGGGAAATTTTTTATTTTCCAATAGACACAAATGGGTTCCGCCACACCCTGGCCATGGCATGGGTCCCAATATCAATTTCGACAGGCATTTCTTTGGGCCCGAAAAGCTGTCCCCCCTGGCCCGCCCCTTTCAGAAAAGATCTCCACACATTGGGTGCATTTTGGCCCCACCAATGCCCTTTCAGCATGACCATTGTGGTTATATTTTTACTGAAACAAACGTTAGGCACTATGCGACAGCAGGTCCCAGCAGTGATGGAGGAGGAGGAGCCGGACACAGAGCCTTACCCGCCACAGGATGTAGAAGGCTCTACTGTTTCGCAGTTGTATAGGTCTTCTTTGGGCGTTTCTAATCAAAGGCGGGCAGTATGGGGGCATTCAGCTCCAAAAGTAGAACTTAGGCTAGCCGGGGCTCGGGTGCCCTCGGGGGTGAGAAGGGGGGGAAAAAGGAAGCGGGGGGGGAACCACCGTACGGATTACCCTTCATGGAGGGGGTTCATAGATTACGGGAGGAGGAAGATCCCTTATGACCCTCGATCCGAGGCTGAAAAATTCCCAGCACATCTCACAATGATGGTTTTGATGGTAAATAAATCCAGCATTTAAAAAATGGCCAGCAACCCGGGTAAAATGCAAAATGATCCCTTTTTTCATTAAAAAAAGGGGAGACATCAAAAGCCAAAACATGGTGGCTATAGACGTGACGCGTTTCAGGTTTCACATAACCTTGGGGTTTAGCAAAAGAACCTTATGAGTAACACATTTATATACCATGAAAAGGATATAAAAATGTTTTACCAAAAGGTTTTTCTGTGCTACGACTAGGGTTAGGGAAACCTGAAACGCTTTTACGTCTATACCACCAGTTTTTGGTTTTTTTATGTCCCACTTGCTTTTAATGAATAAAGGCATCAAAATTTGGCATTTCTACCAGTTGCTGGCCTTTTTCACATGTCCCTTGGGGCTGGTGCCTTCCAATAAGTCTGCAGCCCGGGTTTCTACAGGAGTGGTGACTGGGAGTGTCCTTTTTGCTTTACCTGTCCATGCAACATATCCATGCATCAAAGCAATCAAAATATACAGCGATTACTGGGTGGCCACCCTAATTGATCCACGTTACAATACAAAAGTGAACAATTTCCATCCACCCACACAATCTGCCAGTAGAATGCAGGATTTTGAGACAGTACTAATTGACCAACTCGAACACTTTTCCGTCTTACATCCAAAAGTCAAAGGGGGGAACAATGTCAAACGTCAGCAAGAAAGGCAAATACTGCAGCAGGGAGTGTGGCAGAAACCCCCCTGGGGACATTTTGGGAATCATTTTTTCCACCTCACCAAGCCTGCAAAGCAGGCAGTATTCAGACACACAGAGATGGCCTTAACACCCTGGTCAATGACCACCTACGTGAACAACCATTATATGGTTTTTGTGGAAAACAGTCTTGGACTCAAGCTTCAACTTCTGGGTTGTCTCAAAGCTTTGATGAATCGCAAGAGCTTGCTCGAGCATCGGCGCTCTCTAGAAATTTTCTTAGGTCTACTCATCATCGCAGCGTTTTCTTGGAACACACATTCAGCACAGGCTGATGGGGGAGTGGTTTTACAGACAGAACGTAACCATCTTTCCCCTGGACAATATGTGGTGAATCGTTTGACATTTAAACAAAAATGAATCCGATGCGTGGCATCTCTGATGATTATTGTTGTCCTAGTTGTCCGAATCCCTTTCTAAGTAGAGTGCTGTAGCACGTCTTGCATTACATGTGCAACTCCACGTTAAAACTACACTACAATCTCACTGCCTTTAGTATACCTTTTGAGGTGCCCTTGTTGCTTCTACATAATTGTTTATTCTACTACTGCCATGCAGCTAATTTTACAAGTTTATAAGCTGAATTGTATATGGAATTATACACTCCTGTATGACCTTGATGTACAGCTGCATCACGCTCTTACGGTTCCTCCTCCTATGTCGGTCCCTCGCAAAAATCTATTATTTTTTTTAAAAGTCTCCACAGTACTAGCGGAAGGCGGGGGGGGGGGGGGGGGGGGGGGGGGGGGGGGTGGGCGGTGGGGGGGGGGGGGGGGGGGTGGGGGGGGGGGGGGGGGGGGGAGGGAATTGGGGGGGGGGGGGGGGGGGGGGGGGGGGGAGGGGGGGGGACAGTTGGGTGGTCCGGAAAGGGGGGAAGGGATTTAATAACAAAATATGTTATTAGTAATGTTTGCGAAGTTGACATCGATGTTTCAAAATTAGCATTGTTCTCGCTGCCACTAATGTACTGCGTCTAATCCTAGTCCAGCTTGGCGAAGCGTAATGTTCCAAGTTCTTGGGCCCTGGTGGCAAAAAGTTAAATGGGCCCCTAGCCAGTTACCATGTACATTTCTCAATACTAGTGTCTTCTAATGTATTCAAAAGGGCTCTTTGGCACCCTCGAGGATGCAGGGCCCATTAAAAAAAAAGTCGTGTTTGGGAGGGTGTATAAATTATCTTAAGGAAAGCTAAAAAGATAAAGAGTGGCTGTTCTACCACTTCACCCCCTATAACTATTGGGCCCCTGTCAGCTGAAGCCCCCATGTTCCCCTTGTTAGTTGTTCGCTAGCTGCCACCACATATACGTCACGCATTTATCAAAAGCCTTGCAAGCACGAGGCGTAACTTGAAGTTTCTTGGGCCCTGGTAGTCAAAAATGTGGAAATGGGCTCCTGACAGTTTACCATCGACTCATTTCCAATACAGAAAATTCTTTATGTGTCAAGAGTGTCTTTTTGGGTTCCTCCCCACAAGATAGCAGGGGCCCCATAGCAATGCTAGGGTAGCCGAACTGCACCTCCTATAGTGGCAAGTGCCCCCTGGCTTGCAATCCTTGTCCTCATCTTATTCCAGATATAGCCATCGTAAAGGAATGAAGTATTATTAGCCCTCAATTTTTCAGTCAGCTCTTAGAGCCAAATTGTGTGCTTCTAATCTAAGTTTGTTCCACTATTCCAGTTTACTGTATAATGGATGTAATTACAGAGTTCTCCTCACCTGTATGGTATAAAAAATTAACCCGAACAACTTTCTCCCCCATTGACTTTAATTGGGTTCGAATGTTTTGACTCAAACCTCAAAGCCAAATACCAGCTACTTTTTCAAAATTCGACTCGAATCAGTTTTACCTTTTCGTATCATTCCACTAAATTAACCTAGTCCTGGACGCCACCCGCTGCATATGGATCGGGTCTCAGTTGTGAGCCCACTTCCACAACACCCTTAACACTATTTGAGATGTACAGGCATGTCTTCAAATGCATAGAAAGCGTGACGAGAGAGAGGGAGGCAACTATAGATGAGATAAATCATTTTATTGAAAGGGGAAAGATGTAGTGAGTATAGTTATACAGTGATCTCCGAATTATCAAAAATTATTTCAGCCCATAATAACAGTCATGAACACCAGACTCAAACTTACACTATGTTAGGCAGACCCTGGTGATTCTGCCAGCTCTTTTGATTGACCGCAAAGGATCCGCCCAAAGGAAATAAATGGAGGGGGGGTCGGGTAAGCAAACTTACTTATGTTAAAGTAGCGATATATAAATTATTGGCGGACGACAATTTACAGATACTTTGGAATTATGGTCTCAATTAGTCAAATAGGTTTCTCACTTACAATACTAATCTGTTTGACCAATTAAATATTGTGAATCTGACAGAATCACTTATATTTAGTGAGGCGCTTCAGTATGTGTCCTCAGTTATATTTATGGGGCGCCGATGTGGTGTGGCGTCTATCGTCTGCAGATTAGTCAGTCAAAGTAGTAGTCCGGTATAATATATGGGGTGCAGAATACTGTTGGCATTCAAAGCATTTTGTATAAATATAAAAGCTCACATGGGAGCATTAAAAAAGTAAGTGCAAGCAGAGAACAGGTGTCCTGTGAGGCCACTCAGTGTCATTGTGTATTCACTCTGGTGCAACCGATTCAGCTGTATGGTCTGAGAGCGACAAAGTCCATTGTTAATGGCCTAGTTTGTGAAAGCAAATATCCTCATCATAAACTCTAACCAATGTATATAGCAGGCTAAAAAAGGAAGCTGTAGTTTCATAGTCAGCAAACTCAAAAAAACAGCTATTGCGCTGTTAACAGAAGTACAACTGCTAATGTTCAAAAACACATTTTAAGTGGAATGTTTGCCAAAATAATTTATACATTATCAACCAACTCTTTCATACAACATATTAATCTTCATAATTACAATTATTAAGTTTAAGTACATTGCTTGTAACATTCATATATACACATTGGCTTTAGATGCATGTCTTGTTCAAATGAACGATGTCACACAATGAAGCGTAATATGCGAGGAATATGCTTTCTGAAATAGAAACAGAACAAATGTACAGTATTTTTGCAATTAACTTCTTTAATCAAATATACGGTGAAGCTTCAAACTCACCTGTAAAAGCTTTTTTTATAATATCTAGAAGATGAGAAACACGAATCAGCGCCAGTCATCAACAAAGACAAACCCATCTTAAAATGACTCGCATGCTTAGTAGGTGGCCTATTTCTACAAACAGACAAAAGAACATTGATGCCCCAAAGTTAATCTTGACAATACATATCACAGCAATGTTAACCAATCATCAACCCAGTATGTCTTAGAGATACTGCCTAAATAATTACATTCTCAAACGGCTTGCTAGAGTCCTTATCCTTCATCGTCCGCTGTGATGTTATCTAGCTGCGTAAACTCAGCTTGTGCTTTTGCACTATTGCTGCATTGCACGCCTTCCTCTCTTAGCAATCTGAGGGCAGCAGTATTTCCCATATTAAAAGGGGCAATTTCCACTTTGATCCTCTATATAACCACAAATCCCAGTAATCTTATGTTGTGGTCACAGTACATATATCTGTGTCCTTCCATACATCTTACTGCACCGTCGCACGTTTCCGCCGTGAAGCACAAGGCACGGTATGGGTTAATTCCCTCGGTAGTCCGATGCGACACACCCATGGGAGAAGTCCGTTGGCTTATTCAAAAAAATAAAAAGGGGCTAAGGAGTAGACAGCTCAGCTCCTAATCAATTCAGAGGGTGATGTCGGCACTGCTGGCCAATAGGAGGCGGCCCGTAGGAGCCGCACCAATCGACTGCTGGGGTTCCTCATTTAAACTCCCACCTCACTTCTCTCAGTCTTTGCCTTGAGAAAAGGTTTCCCCTTGGCTACGTACTCCTGTGGTTTCCTGTCGGTACATTTGCTACACTCGCTGATACTCTGACCTCAGGCTCCAGCTTCCTGACGCTTCGGGCCTTTGTGCCTCCGACTTTGTCATCTAAGCGCTCTCATCGCGCACCCATCGCTTATGAGGACCCCGGCTTGCTTTTTGACTATTCTTTATTGGCTTACGTTCTTCGCATAAACGCTTCGCCTGTGAACTGTGACTTACCTGGACTGTAGGAACTTTGAGTTTTCCCTGAGCATCTGCCCTGGTCACTTATCGCAGGCGTAGGGGCTGTCTCTCAGATTCCAAGATCTTGAGGATTCTGCCACGCCTAGAAGACAGGCCCGCCAAGATAGTAGCAGGGACAGTGGATGAATCTTGGATGCGCATTTCCATGGGCCTCACTGCAGCACCCTCTGACGTGAGTCACGTGACACTTACCCTTCGCTGAATTTCATTCCTGTCAGCTTACATAGGCTGTCACAGATAACAAACATCACCTTTACTCCTTTCTTCTTAAAACGGATCAATCTACATATATTCTAAGATTACTAATGTCAATCATTCAACCATCCTTACCAAACTTACCTTCTACATTATGGGACCAACCAAGGGGGGGGGTGTTTTAGGGAAAGGGGGGGAGGGGGGGGGGAGGGATAAAAGTAGGGGGGGGGGGGTGTTGGGGGGAAAAAAAAATGGGTGGGGGGTTATATGGGTGGAGGGGGGGGGGTGGTGTTGTATCATGGTCGCTTATAAAATAGGAAGCCAATTTTTTGAGACTACATTAAGAATAATGTAGTGAAATGGCACACAACTATATGTTTCGGAGTGAGGAACCCTGTGTCACATGCACCGTAATTAGAATTCAGAGCACATTCGTAGAGCTAATAATGACAAATTCTGGGCTCCGGCAGTATATGTCACCCTGGAATTGGGCCGTAATGAAGGCTACAAATCTAGTAATCTTCGGTATGGTTGCTAGGTGATGGCCCTGCCTACCTAGAAATCCACAGTGCGCCATATACAAAGGGCTTGGGCTGGCGAGCTATAGTAGATGATGCCTGATAGTGTATGAGTGTGTGGCTTGCCCTTTAAAATATAGGTCAGAATGGGGCAGTCTCTATCTGTTAGGGTCTTAAAAGACGCCAGACTTCTCGCAGTCCCGCCGTTTAAAACATTTTCGCCCTATGGTATCATTTAAGGCTAATGTTCACTATGTTGAATTATTTATTCAACTAAGGAAAAGCATGACACATGGGAATGATAGCATGGGCAGGATCTGAGGGCATAACTCTGGGATTTATTATGCCATGTAGCTTTCGATCTGTAGTATTAGCAACATTTTGGATGGGACAGAAAATAAGTGCACGAAGTTCAAATGCGGCCGAGACAGAATTCATTGGGCCACTGAAGGGCTTACAAACAGAGGGGTAGGAGTTGTCAATACTACGCCCATTCATAGTATCAATTCCAGTTGGGTTATAATGGATGAGGACATCGTAATTATCTGGGTGTTCTAACCAAAGTCCAGTATTACAAAATCCAGACCACAGGTAAGTAAACACCCATTCCACGTATAGAATCCTCGAATATGAAAATCTCACGTTTGTCAGTCCACCTGACATATTTCCCAACTAACAGTCATGTATCGGGGGTAATTATAAGGTGTGCATTATGTCAGGCATTCTGAGGAGTATGGTACCCGCTAATAGGGAAGTATCTCGCTTTGTATATTAGTAGACAAATGTCTAAGATCGATATTGTTAGAACAAATGTAGGAGACATTCTTTTTAATACTGACTTATAATGTGATACGACCATGCGTTGAAATAACAGAAGATAAAGGGGTGGCCATTGCATCATGTTTATGACAGGATTGTTTACTTGTTACTTATCATATCACTCATAAATAGATGTGCTCACTGCTAATGTACTCACTTGTGTTATGCAGACATTTTATGTGAATTTTTTGTATTCTACATGCAGAGATAGCTATTCTACCCAAATACATATTATCTAGATATGGCAGGGGAAAGAATAGGGGGGCATTGGATGGCGTTTTTAGGTGGAGACAAAATTCCCCTCGTTATCGGATGTAACAAATAAGGCAGGGGCTCTATTGCTCACTTTGTTGAGTGTTTCCACTCTCTCCGCACTCCTGTCTACTAGCCTGGTTTATTAATGTCCTGGCATAAACATTCTAACGGGCGATTAGTGAGTCAGTGATACGCATATAACACATCCGCTACAGCAAAACTCAGGATCCGCAAGACCACTAAGGGAACCGGCGCGGGCGGGTAATCCAGCCACACACAGTGTACGCGATAATAGAGATAAAACCACACCATGACCACATATCACCAGCACATATTGCCCGAGGCATATAATCACTCTATCTACACAGAACCATTTACTGAGTTATATGAACCCATTATACTGACAACCACTAATTAACGAGGACTATATACAGTTAGAGCGCATACAGTGTTGGATACGCAGCTGTATGGCACTAGGCACATCAACATATATAAATGATTACATGTTAAAGTCTCTATACCTACGGTGACAGGTCACAGAGGAGACTGGTCTTCTGAGAGTTTATCTCTTTTCTCTTCGCTATCTCTTCTATTTCCATCTGTCTCCAGGCGAGAGGGCCATTGATAGAACTACTCCCTAACTCTTCACTGTAGTAAATTTACAAACAAACATCTTGAGACTCCTCTCTTTATCAGTGCACTGGAATCTCTAACAATTCCTATCGTCTATACAAACATACGCCCCTTTGCTTTACTAACACCCATTTCATAGTTTTGTATCCATGTACGTAGGCACCCTGAAATCCAGGTATTCTGATAAAGCCCGCCCTAAAAGCCGTGTAGATTCCGCCTTAGCCAGTAGATTTGCCCACCTTTGTAGCACCGAAGAATCCCGCCTTGGTAGCGCAGTCAGATGCCCACGCTGTAGCCAGAGGGGGGGGGGGGGGGGGGGTGGGGGGGGGGGGGGGGGGGGGGGGGGGGGGGGGGGGGGGGGGGTGGGGGGAGGGGGGGGGGGGGGTCCCCCGTTGTAGCCCAGATTTAATGCCTCCCTTTGGTATCCCTCTACGATGCCCCCTTGTATCCAGTAGCCTTCCAACCCTTGTAACACAGTGGATTCCCCCGTGCGCAGCCAGTAGCATGCCGCCGCTGTAGCCAGTAGATTCCCCTGAAGCCAGTAGATTGCCCTCACTTGATAGTCCAGTGTGGATTCCCCCCTGCAGCCAGTAGAAAATGGCACCGCCACGCTTGGAGTAGGCCAGTATTCATGTGCACCCCTTTTAAAGCCATATGAAAACCCCTGTAAGTCCAGTCAATCATTATCCACACAACATAAGCTTGGGCCAGTCATAAGAGAAGTAACCCACCTCTCTGATAACGACTGGCAGTACCTAAGATGACCTCACCCTTTATGGAGGTATAAGATTCACTTACCCACCCAATCCCGACCCAATTATCAACATGCGCACTCAATTAGATGCCCGCTGGTAGACTAAAATCCCCCCTATAAAAAATATATCACCACCACACAAATAAACACGTCTATTCAAAACATCAAGATTCCGCCACGTCCGATTCCAGGCACACCTGACAGAGACATCAGCTGAACTGAAATCGTGCAAAAGAATTGTACCCCTGAGCTACCTGTGTCCGTAGACGTCAGCCAACAGCTAGCTTACGTGCATGTTATGACACACAACTGCAGGCTCGCCGATTAATCGTAGTCTCGTATTCCGGATCAGAGCTGGTTCCGACGCTACCGGATGAGCAAACCCCAGCAATGCAAGGGGGCGACGGGTCAAAAGCCGTTGCTGCACCCATAGCGATCGAGCGGTGACTTAACGTAGCGGGGAGAAGGCAGTGACTGTAACAGATCCAACCTGCTTCCTCCGTCGTACCAACAGGTCTGCTGACATGCCGGGCGCACGGACAAAGGAAAGGGAAGGTGGCGAGGGTGCGCAGACTGCCCCCCTCAGGTGAGCGGAACCTCTGCGACCCGGGTGATTCGGACGACGCCTCGAGCCCATTCCCGAGGGAACGGTGCCCTGGCATCGCCCCCTTTACACAGTCAGTGGCATTGGTCCCGCACAGTCACGTATTTTTAAATCACGCATGGTTTTAAAAGATGGTTTCATGTTTTGAAAACTTGACGATCCTTTCACTGTAGAAGAGTCCCCACTTTTTTTTACTATTACTTTTTGTTAATTTGTTCTTTATTCCAACTGCCGGCATACGTGAGGGGGCGGGTGTAGAGGTGAAGAAGGTTAACCAATACAGAAAAATTTTTCATCATCACATCAAAACATTGAAGTGCAAATCAGTATACCATTCAGGCCCCCACCATGGTCTTGAAAAAGAAAACACAAATACATCATCACACATAAGCGAGTGTAAATCCCCATGGCAGACATTGTTAAATTATTCACTATTTCCTTCGGCCACAATATATTTCAAAACGTTATTCTAACGGTAAATAGCATTATTTACATCAGTGGAATCAGTTTTGAATAATCTCAAGCAAGGAAAGGCTTCAGTTTCCCTGGAACTTGCCGATGGGCAGACCAGAATACCTTTGCTACGAGGTTGCGCGGGTGTCTTTTACCCCCCGCCCCATCGATCCCCGGGTCCGGATCCCCCCTGCCAACTAGTCCCCATACTCTTAATCTCTAGGATAAGGAGTCCATCAAGCGGAGTATGATCCTTTGGTAAGCACTTTTTCTATAGCATCCTTACGCCCTATGATCTTTTGAAACAGTAGGCGTTTTAGTCGTACCTTTGTATGGTCAGTTATATGTTAATTACCATCATTTCCAAATGATCTTGTAGAACTTTAGCCATCAATGGAGTGTTTTGGGCCTTTCTCCTAGTATAACTTGCCAAAGGTTCCCTTCCTTGCAGTTGCTGTTCTAGTATACCAGTTGACATCCCAAAACAGGTACGGCAGAGTTTGTCTCGCATTTGTGGAAGAAGCGCAAGTGAATGCCGCCCATAATGTGAAATCGCGAGAGTCTCTCACGTTGTATTATCCTACATAATCGCTGTGTGGCCTGCCTCGATCCAGTCCATACGCATCAAAAACAAACACTTCTCTAAAAATTGCTTGAAAGACTGGGTGGTGGGTTGAAGCCACACTTGAAGTATGGCCTTTCTTGCCGAGGCAGCCATTACATGTAAAAATCTGGTCTCTCTAAGTGTGTGTTTGGATATGTTAGGAAGTTGTCGCCGCATTCCAAATATCGTCACAAGCTGCCTTCACGCCACCGAAATCCCCAATCGAAACACTTCCCTTATGGCAATCTCTATACCACCAATTTACCCAGTACCTTTTTACTTCTTAGGCGTCAAGCTCCAACAACTCTCAACAACAACATCATATACGCGGGGATGGACGGACAGGAAAAAGTAGACCTATTATTGGGAGCAGAGCCCCGCAGTAACATATGGATATGTCATTGGTGGTACTCAGGTGGGCACTCCAGACCATCATAGCAGGTATAATAGTTTTCATTTGTGGATATTCGTGGCTGAAGGCTGCATTGTGGGCGATATTTTCTGAGAATGTCATGGACAACTACACATACATATCTCCAAACACACACTTAGAGAGTACCCAGATTTTTATAATGTAATCCTGCTGGCCCGGGCAGAGAAAAGGCCATAACTTCAATCGTGTGGCTCGTCAACCCACACACCTACTCCCCCGTCCATTTCAGGCAATTTTTAGAGAAGTGGATTGTTTTATGTTGATGCTTATGGACTGATCGAGGCGGTCACAGCAAAAGAAAAACTAAGATGAGGACAATTCTTTCATTATGGGGGCATTCTAAGCGCATCATTCCAACCCAAGATGCATGACCAAACTCTGGCGTAAACCTGTTTTGGGATGACACAGGCTGGTATCTAGAATACAGCAACCTTCAGAGTGTAAGGGGAACCTTTGGCAAGATATACACAGCGCGAAAATTAGCCCAGAAACCCGTCCATGTGATGGCTAAAGTTCACGTCAGATACATCCATTTGGAAATGGATGGTAATTTAACATATACTGACGCATATCACGTAGAATAAAACTACTTGTTTACAAAGACATAGGGGACAGGATCTATAGGATCACAATTGTTACCCAACGGATCAGATTGCACTCCCGCGTTGATGGACTCCCTAGAATCCTCAGAGATGTAAGTCGTTGTGGGGAATGATGGAGGGGGATCCGGACGTTGAGATAGTCCTGGTGGGGGGGGGATTTAGACAAATGTGGACATTACTGTCTTCTGCCACGGCATTCCCCGGGCGACCTTATAGTAAGCTTTCCCTTTGTTGATAATATTAAAAGACGCTGTTCACTGATGTAAAATGTAAAAATAGATTTATCTCCGTACAAAACTTACAAAAACAGTTTGACATTATAATTGGGATAGTATCAGAGTGAAAATCTAAAATGTCTGTCCATGGGTAATTACACTCAGCACCGAACTTTTTATCCGTGATGATGATGTATTTGTGTTTTCTTTTTCAAGACATGACCAGAATGTATTACTGATTTGCACTTCAATGTTTTGATGTGATATGAAAATTTTTGTATTGTTAATTCTTATGGGCAGTTTGAATAAAAACAATAAAAAAAAAAATAAAAAAAAAAAGTTGACACTCAGTTTACAGACAGTTTTCAAACAACCCTTTGAAAAACCATCTTTAAAAACCGAGGTGAAAACCCGTAGCAGTGGGGACAAGGCCTCTTACTTGTGGCTAAAGTGTACTAGCCAGGGCCGTTCCTTCTGTGGGAATTAGGTTCGAGGGTGCGTCCGAGTACTCCGGGTCCGGGCAGGAGGTTCCGCTCACCTGAGGGGGGGCACCCTGGAAGAGTCCCGCCTCGCCCCCCTGCCCGGGAAGTCCAGCAGTTCACTGTTGTACACGCGGAGGGAAAGTCAGCGATTGATCTGTATCTATGCGCAGCACTGGGCATGGAGATTAGGTGTTGCTGCAGTCTCTGCCTTCAACGTGTCCCGGGGGGCCCGTATGTGATCATCTTCGCATGGATGCTCAACCTGCTTTCACCCGCGTCGCCCCTGCAATGCTGGCGGGTCTCCACTGTCGTCCAGCTCTGCCGGCCTGAGTAGATTCATTGGAGCTGCATGACAGCACAAGGCAGCGTGGTTACTGTCACGCCAGCATCACCGACCAAGCTCAGACAGCTCCCAACCGGGACGGCGCCGTACCGAGTTGATATTACATTTTTTTTTATTTTATAATTAGCTACAGGGGCATCTATTGACAACAAGACAAGGGGGCATGTAAGCAGCCTACAAGGGGAGGCATCCTACTCGCATACAGGGGTAATCTACAGGCTACAAGGTGGGCATTACTACTGGCTACATGGGTATCTACTGGGCTATAAAGGGGGCATAAATCTGGCTAGCATGGGGCATTCAACTGGCTGCAGGGGGGAATCCACTGCGCTCAAGGAGGGCATCTACGCGGCTACATGGGCATCTACTGGCTCACAGGGGGGCATCTACTGTGCTGCATGGGTGGGAAGTCCACTGGATACAAGGGGGGCCCTACTGGATACAAGGTGTGCATCTACTGGATACAAGGGGGTACAGGGTGGGCATAAACAGGTACAAGGGGGCATCTACTGGCTACAGGGGGGCATCTACTATGGCTACAAGGGGTCACTACTGGCTACAAAGGTGGCATCTACTGGCTAGCAGGGAGCATCTACCCGCAATAAGGGGGCTACTACCTGGCTACAGGGGCTACTACATGGCTACCATAATGAGGTGTTTATAATGGGAAGTTTATAGTAGATAGGAATTGGTAGAGAAGGCTGATAATAAAGTGGAGGAGTCTAGAGATGTTTTGTTTTGTAAATTTTACAGTGAAGAGTCGGAGCGTAGTCATCATTGGCTGGCCCTGGACAGATGGGAAAAGGAAGAAGAAGAGTAAACATGAAACAACTCTTCAGAGACGTCTCCTGTGAGTCACTAGGTATAACTTTACTGTAATTCATTTATATGTCTGCAGAGCCTGTGTACAGCTGGTATCCAACACTGTATGGTCACTGTAAGCTCTTAATAGTGGTTGTAGTATAATGGTTTATACTCAGTAATGGTCTGTTTGTATTATTCGGTCACTATGTGCTGGTGATATGTGGTCATGGTGTGGTTTTATTATTCGGTCACTGTGTGCTAGTGATATGTGGTCTTAGTGGTCTTGGGATCCTGGTTTTGTGTAGCGGTGTTATTTGGTAGCACTGCTCTTAGAATTGTTTATGCCAGGCCTTAAACCCAGGATAGTACAGGAGTGCGGGAAGTGGAAACACTAACAGTGAGCAATAGGCTGCCTTATTGTCTATAAGAGGATTTTCTCCACCTAAAAACCCCAATGCTATTCTTTTGTACTAGAAATATGTATTGGTAAAGCTACTAGTAGAAAAAAATTCACAAAAATGTCTGTAACAAGCGATACATTACAGTGAGCACACTATTTATGGTGATATGTAAGTAACATAAATAACATGATGCAATGGCTTTTTTCTGTATTTAACATATAATAAAAGTCAGTATACAGGAAGTCTCCAATTGTCAACAATACGACTTACATCTGTCTACTAATTACAAACGGAGACTTATGGGGCATACCTCAGCATGCTGACATCGCACCCTATAGTCCCATAATGACGTTGAAATGTCAGACTACAACTTAGATTTTCAATTGAGGTCTATAGGAATGGTTTTACAGTCGGTTTTTGATGGATTTTAAACACCAAATCCATGTCCAAAACCAACTGGAAATGCTTGCCATGTAGATGCACCCGTGTAGCTAGGGCATGGATTAGCCGCATTGAATTGAGCACATTTTTGTCCAAAACTGTTGTAATATACAGTGAAGTACATGGCAAAAATCCAGAGTATGCCTCAGATCCCTGCCATGTAATTCCCTGTGAATTTTTCTAGTGAAAAAATTCAACATGTGAACATCGCCTTAAAGATACATAGGGCGAAATGTATAAACGGGGCTGCGCAAGAAGTCTGGCGTCTTTTAAGCCCAACATCTAGCGCAGCCCCATTCGCTATATTTTTAAATCGCCCACACACCAATATCAGGCATATTACATAGCGCCCGCAGCCCTTTGTAATGCGCCTGATTTCAGGAGGCAGGGCACACTAGAACCATACGAAGCTATAGATTTGTAGCTTCAATACGGCAATTCCAGGTGCAATACTGCTGAGCCAGAATTGTCATATTAGCCTTAGAATGTGCCTGATTTATTACCTGCTGTAGACCGGGTTCATAAATAAGGCGCATTCTACATTATTCTTATGTGCAAAAAATTGGCGTCTAAGCGCCATAAATCATAAATTTTGCCCATAATGTAGGAAGGAAGTTTGGTAAATGAGAATGTTGACATTATTACTTATATGTAGATTATCCGTTTTAAGAAGAAAGGAGATAAAGGTGATGTTTGTTATCAGTACAGCATGTAAGCTGACCAGGACTGAAAATTCAGGGGGGTAAGTGTCACGTGACTCACGTCAGAGGAGGTGCAGTGGGCCATGACTGCCACCCAGCCCACTGTCCCTGCCTACTTGGCATGCTGCTCTAGGCGGCAGAACCCAACTGGACGACAGCCCCTACGCTGCTAAGTGCAGGGCCGTCAGGGAAACTCAAAGTCCTACAGTCCAGGTCAGTCACAGTACGGGAACGTATATGCGAAGAAACGTAAGCCAAAAGAATAGTCAAAAAGCAAGCCGGGGTCCAAACATGGTCAGGAGCGCAGTACAAAGTCGAAGGCAAAGGCAAGGTCAGGAAGCGAGCCGAGGTCAGAGATCAGGAGAGCAAATACTGACAGGAAACACAGGAAGTAGCAAGGGGAAACCTTTCTCAGGCAAAGACTGAGAGAAGTGAGGGAGTTTAAATGAGGAACCCCAGCAGACGATTGGTGCGGCCTCCGGGCCCTCCTATTGGCCAGTGCGACACACCCTCTGACTTGATTAGGAGCTGAGCTGTCACTCCTTAGCTCATCAGCCCGGCTTCTCCCTGGGTGTGTCAACTGACTAAAGGGATTAACCCCTACCGTGCCTTGCTGCTTCACGGCGGAAACGTGCGCCGTGACAGTAAGAAGTATGGAGACAGAATATGTACAGTGACCACAACAAAGATTCCTGGGATTTGTGGTTTTAGAGGACAAAGTGAAATTGCTATTACACAGGAAATACTGCTGCTCAGCTGCAGAGAAAGAAGGCTGCATGCAGCATAGGAAAAGCACAAGCTGGTACAGAAAACATCACAGGGAGATGAAGGAAGACTCTAGCAAGCCGTTTGAGAATTAATCTTTAGGTTCTCTCTAAGCACTTGGTTGTGATGTGAACCCTTGGCTGTGATATGAATTTCTAACAATGTGATCACTTTCTTTGTCTGTTTGTAGAAATAGGCACCACAAAGCATGGGACATTTTACGCTGGGTTGTCTTTTTATGCATGGTACTATGTGTTCTCATCTTCAGCTATTATAAAAAGTTTTCAGGTGAGTTTGAAGATCACGTATATTTGTATAAAGAAGTAAATTGCAAAATACTGACATTCGTTCTGTTTTCTTTCAGAAAGCATATCTCGCATATACTTCATGTGTAATCGTTCATTGAACAAGACCTGATCTAAAGCCTGTATATATGAATGTTCAAGCAATGTATTACTAATTGTAATTATGACTTTATTTTGTATGCCAGGTTGGTTATATGTATAAATTATTTTGCAACATTCCATTAAAATGTGTTAAAATGAGCAGTTACACTGTTAACAGCAATACTGTTTTATTGGTTTGTGACATATGAAACTACAGCTTCCTTTATAGCCTGAAAAATGGTAGAGTATGATGGGATTTGTTTCACAAACTAGGCCAGTAACAGACATTGTCGCTGCAGACCATACAGTGAATCAGGTTGCAGAGTGAATACACAAGGGAATGAGTGGGCCCCCAAGGCACCTGTTCTCTGTTTTGCACTTACTTTTTTAATGCTCCCATGTGAGCTTTTATATTTATACAAAATGCTTTGAATGCCAACATTCTGCCTCCCCAATATTATACGGCTACACTTTGTCCCCAAACTGCAACATGTCCACAAAGGGGGCCCCCAAAATTAAAGAGAACTACTGAACGCTCTAAATATAAGTGATTCTTCAATTCACAATATTAATTGCTCCCAAGACTAGTATTGTAAGTGGAAACTATTGCTACTTGAGACCATAATTCTGAAATGTCGTCCCAAAATAATAGCTACTTTACAAGTAAAGTTTGCTTGATATTTGGCTGGATCTTCTGGTCAATCAAAAGAGCTGCAGATCACCAGGGTCTGTAACAGTGTAAGTTGAGTCTGGTTTCAAGACTGTTATATGGTGAAAATATTGTATTCTGAGATCACTGTATAACAATACCACACACTTTCCCCTTCAATAAAATAATATCCACAATAGTGCTCCCTTAACCCGTTCATGTTTTGGGGGGGCTTGTACTCCAAATGTGTTAAGGGTGTATGGAGTGGGCTCACACACTGAGCCCGCTCCATATGCAGCGGGTGTCGACTGTTAATTTAGTGATGATCGAAAAGTAAAATGTTCGAGTCGAATTTTGAACAGTAGTGGTATTTGGTTTGAGGTTTGAGTCAAACTCGAACCCCATTAAAGTCAATGGGAGAAGATGTTCGGGTTAATTTTTATACCCATACAGGTGAGGAGAACTTGTAATTACCATCCATAACAGTAAACTGGATACGTGGAACAACTTAGTGAAGCAAATTTGGCTCTAAGAGTGACAGAAAAACATTGAGAGGCTAAAATACTTCATTCCTTTCCATGGCTAACTGAAAAGATGAGGACAGCTTGCAAGCAGGGGCATAGCTATAGGAGGTGCAGTGGTACCAGCTGCTATGGGGGAAACTGCTCCTGAGGGGGCCCAAAAGACCCTTTGACACATAAGAAATTACAGTATTGGAATGGTCAATGGTAACCGTCAGGAGCCCCATTTCACTTTTTGCACCAGGGCCCAAGAACTTCAAGTTACGCCTCGTCTTGCAAGCTTTGTACAGGTGATATATGTGGTGGCAGCAGGAACATACCAATGGGGAACATGGGGGTTCAGCTGACAGGGGCATAGTTATCGGGGGTGAAGTGGTAGCAGCCACTACGGGCCCTGCATCCTGAGGGTGCCAAAAGCCCTTTTGACACATTAGAAGACACTAGTATTGGAAATGTCACATGGTAACTGGCAGGGGCCCATTTAACTTTTTGCACCAGGGCCCAAGAACTTGAACTTACGCCTCTGCAAGCTGGACTAGATTAGACGGCAGTACCATTAGTGGCAGCGAGAACATGCTAATGGGAAACATCGAGGTTCAGGATAACAGGACTTAGTACATTTGGTGGTAGTACTGGTGGAGACATTTAAAAAAATAAAGATTTTTTGGAGGGCGACAAGGAGGAGGAGTAAGAGGTGTATGCAGTGCACATCAAGGTCATACAGGTGTATATTTCCAAATAAATTCAGCCTTAAGACTTGTAAATCTAGCTGCTGGCAGTAGTAGAATACAATTTGTAGAAGCAACAGGCACAGGAACTACAGGCATGAGATGTAGTGTAGTTTAAACGTGTATTTCACATTGTAAAGAAGACGTGCTACAGTTTACTAGAAAGGGATATCGGCAACTAGGACAACAAAATCATCAGAGATCCACGCTAGATTCATTTTTATAAATGTCAAACGATCCACATTGTCAGGGGAAAGATGGATACGTTTGTCTGTAACCACCCCATCAGCTGTGCTGAATGTGTGTTCCAAGATAACGCTGGCTGCTGAGTAGGATAAAACTTCTATGGCGTGTCGAGCAAGCTCAAGCGATTCATCCAGTTTAGACACCCAGAAGTTGAAGCTGAGTCCAGACTGTCCAAAAACATCAATGTTGTGCCGTAGGTGGTCATTGACCATGGTGTTAAGGCCATCTCTGTGTGTCTGAATATCCCCCTCCCATTGAAAGGAAATTGGTAAAAGGGTGGTAAAAATCGATTGCCAAATGTCCCCCCAGTAGGGTTTTCTGCCCCCCTGCCGGGTTTGCAGAATTTGCCTTTCTACTCCCGGCCACGTTGTTGAATTTTTTCCCCCCGTGCATTAGGTTTGTAAAGCCCCGGAAACGAGGGTCCTGGGTTTTGGTCAATTAGTACTTTTCCCCAAAACCCTGCTTTTCCAAACTGGCAGTTTGTGGGGGTTTGGAAAAGGAAATTTTTAAACTTTTGAAATTGTAAGTGGATCAATTAGGGTGGCCCCCCCAGTAATCGTGTATTTTTTGGATTGTTTTGATGCAGGGTTTCATTTTGAAAGGAACATGGTAAAAGAAAAAAAGGAAAAACTGCCAGCTCACCACTCCCTGTAGAAATCCGGGCTGCAGGGACTGTACTCGGGAAAGGGCCCACCGGGCCCCAAAGGGGACATTTAAAAAAAAGGGCCACAACCGGTAGAAAAAAAATGACTCCTTTATTCATTAAAAGCAAGTGGAGACATCAAAACCCAAAAAAAAAAAAACAGGGTGGCTATAGACGAAACCGTTTCGGGTTTTCCCACAAAAACCCTTAGTGTACCCACAGAACCCTTATGATTTAAAAACATTTTTTTTTTACCTTTACTTTGGAAATATAAATGTGTTACTCAAAAGGGCTTCTGTGCTCCCAACTAAAGGTTAGGGTAAAAAACCTAAAAGCGCCCAGCGTCTTACCCAAACCTTTTTTTTGGCTTTTGATTCTCCACTTGCTTTTATAAAAAAAAGGCGATTTTTTTGGGCATTTCAAACCGGATTTGGCGGCCCCTTTTTCTACATGCATGGTTTCTTTTTAAGCATCAAAGCCATCATGTGTGAGATGCTGCTGGGATCTCTCAAGCCTCGGGATCGAGGGTCACTAATGGGATCTTCCTCCCCCTTTGAAAATCAAATGCCAACCTCCTAAAAACTGAAGGGAAAATCCGTACCGGTGGTGTCCACCCCTTTGCTTCCTCATTTCCCCCCCCTTTCCCCACCTGACCGTAAACCAAAGAGCCCGGGCTGCCTCTTTACGTTTACTCTTTTGAGCGGGAACTGCTATCCGTACCCGTTTTGATTTTTAAAACCCACTGCCTAAAGAAGCCCCTATACAACTGCGAAACAGTAGGCCTTCTACACCCCTTTTGGCGGTAAGGTTTCTGTGTCCGGCTCCCCCCCCCTCCCCATCACTGCGGGCCCCTGCTGTCGAATAGTGCCTAACCCCTTGTTTCAGAAAAAAATAAACCAAAAGGGGTCATGCTGAAAAGGGGAAATCTGGTGGACACAGATCAGCCAATGTGCGGAGATCTTTTCTGCAACTTTGGGGGGGCCGGGGCCCAGGGACAGCTTTTTTTGGCCCGAAAGAAATGCCTGCTGACATCTGAAAGGGGGGAGCATGCCTTGCCATGATTTGGGGGGGAAACCCATTTGTTTTCCTATAGGGGGGGAAAAAAGGCAACTTTTCCCAAAGGGCCAACAGCCGCCCATGCCAAATTTTCCCAGGCTTTTTGGGGCTGGTTGGGGTAAAAAGCTTTTTCTTTTTGCTCCCAAACGGAAACCACAGAAGTCTGGCTGCCAGTTTGGGTGTGGTACGGCGTGAAAGGGTAACCCGGGGAAGGGTTTTAAAAAGGTTTGTGTTGCTTGTGGGGGTATCGGGGAAACGGGGGGATGGTGCTTGCTCATGTACCCCCCGGCAAAATCGGAAGCAAAGGATTGTTTGGGTTTTGGGAAATTGGTGACTAGAAGGGGCAAAAAGTTTGGTCACGGGGGTTTGGAACCCCAGGCCCTGTGGCCTTTTTTTTTCAAAGGGGACTACTCCACAGAAATTCATGCTTTCCATGCATGTGCTGTTTCATGCTTGGGTTTTTAAACTTTTTTCATTCTTTCCTCTACTGAAGCGTTAAAGGCAAACCGGCAAAATGAGCCCAGTCGTTGAATTTAAAGGCTTGATCAAAAAAGGCCCAAGTTTTAACGGGCCCCGGACCTTTTTCAAACTGACCTACCCCATCCCCCTCCACTGATGTTGCCTCGCCAGTGCTCCCTTAACAGACCACATTGGATCCGCAATGTCATATCATCATCACGGGGGTTTGGGACTTCCTTTCCTCCCAGTCTACATCCTCAAGTGCAGGCTAAAAAAGCCACAGGCATGCGAGGCATTTGCTGACTCCCCGGGGATTTCTCCCCAAGGGAACTAGTTTCCTTTTCTTCTTGAGGGAAATAAAGAAAGGGGGAAAGTCAGGCAGCAAAAAATTTTTCCTCTTTGGCCCCCCTTAAACTTTTGAAATCCCTTTCTGACCCCAACCGCTTTGGTTTTATAAAAGAGTTTTCAGAATAGGGATTTTTTTGGAGGGGTTTCCTGTATTTTGGGTTGTGACTTTTTTGCCTGTGTTTTTGCTTCGGGTTTGGGGGACTGATGACGATGATAAATTTGTGGCCGTGTTTTGAAAGGAAGTGAGGAAAACCCTTTATGCGGGTTGGGTTTAAACCCCTAAAGAACATTTGGCAACGCTTTTCGTAATGAGACACACAGGGAACCGACAAGCGTTAACAGGCCTGAAAAGTTTTTGCAAAATGACGATGTGCTCTGCTTATTTTTGTTGTCCGGGCACTGGGGAAAGGGGTGCCCTTTTCTCATTCCTCTATTTTTTACTTCCTACGCCCCCTCCTTGCTTGCTTACCCCTCTAGTTTTTTTCCATTTCAAAAGCTAAAAATTATAGCTCTGCATGTTGCACAAAATATATGTAATAAAGAAAGGGGGGAAAAAGTGTATTTATATTTTAAAATTTTTTATATTATTTTTATAATAAAAATTTTTTTTTATAAATGTGGATCTCAATAACGCACTGGTTATTTCAGTGTTTTGGGGGCTTAAAAACTGGAAAATTTAACTCTTTGGTGTTTGAGTAAGATTTAGCCGCACAGAGAAAAACTATTTTCCCGGATTTAATTTTGTATGACAAAAACACGGTGTATTTTAAAGGGGATTTCACCCCCAAAAACGGAAAAAAAGAACTTTTTTTTCCCCTCAGAAAAAATTTTCCCAACCAACCCCCAAAAAAAAATACAATTTTTTTGTATAGGAAAATTTTGGGAAAAGGGCATTTTAAAAAATTAAAAACCCCCAAAAAAATGCAAAATTGAAATTTTCTCCACTCGAATAATTTTCACCAACCAACCACTATTTAAAAAAAAATTTCTTTGTATAAGGAGAATTTTGGGGGAAAAGGTGTGTTATACAATTAAAATGAACCCCCAAAAAAATTTCAAAAAATTTAAATTTTTCCCTCAGAATAATTTTTTTTCCCAAACCAAACCACTATTTAAAAAAATATTTCTTTTTTATAGGGGAATTGGAGGGCTGTGTGTTTTAAAATGATTTACCCCCAATTCTGCAAAAACAGAAAATTTTTTTAACTAGTATGGGTTTAGCAAATCCAGCAGTCTGTATAATATATATCCATGTTTTTGGAGTTAGGCGTATGTGACCCTGGAAAAAAAACGCCAAATTTTCAGCTTTTTTGGTGTGGGAAAGATGCAGCCAAACAAAAACCAAACTCCCTAACTATTCATGTTTATGAGGGAAAAAGCTATCTACCTAACTAAGACAAAACTGTACAGTACAGAGAGTGAGCTGAAAATGGCGGTTTTACAAGGGGAATACAGTGAAAAAATATATACCCTTTGGGCCCTGTGATTTTTAAAAATCCGTGAGAGCCCAAAATTTTCAGCAAAGTGGTTTTTTGACAATTCTCTGTGCTCTGCACTGATTGGATGGCCGCCCAAAACTGCAGAAAGGTGATTGAAAAGGCCGGCAAAAGTGCAAAAAAGGCGCTGAAAAAAATTAAAAAAGGGAAAGGGCGAACCCTCCCTGTTGATTGAACCTTTTCTCGAACGAAAAAGTTTTAAAAAAAGGGTTTGGATCAGATTTTTTCAAATTTAAAAATTAACTTTTTCTCGAATGGTTTTTATCAAAATATTAATTACAAACTAGCGATTGTACCCCAATTTGGGCAAGTAGGGCATAGGTGATATTGTTTAAAATAATTTTTTAAAAAATGTATATATACTTAAAGGTTCAAAACACCCACATTCGTAATAGTTACAATTTATTGAATTATAATCCAATACATTGAATATAGTAGAAGAAAAATTTTTGAAAAAAAAAAAAGTTGGGGGGGGTTTTTGGTTTATCCTAAAAAAAATGTTTTTTAAAAATTTGGGCAAAAAGTTGCACATAAGTTTAAAAGGTAAACCCAATTTAAAAATACATGCAACCCTTTTTTTGGCTGTGCCATGTAAACGCGGCCTAAAAAGGAAATGGGCTTCAGAAGCCCCTGATTTTGGGCAAACAAAAAGGTCTGTGCTACTCTCTATCATCCCCAAAAAAATCCAACAAAAAGTCCGTTCATAACTCCTTTTAGGGGTGGGGATAAAAAATATATACAGTTGAAACCGAAGTTTACATCCACTATATAAAAAAAACACACATGCTTTTTTCTCACTATCGTTTGAAAAAAAATAAAAACCCTTTTTTTTTCAAAAAAAATTCAAAAATTTTTTTATATTTTTCTAAATGCCAGAAAAATGGGAAAAGAAAATTTTTAAAGCATTTTTTTTTTATTTCTTCAAAGTCAAAATTTTCATAATTCATTTTATTTGGTAAATTCCCCTTAAACTGGGAAACTTGGGTCAAAACATTTTGGATACCCTTTCCCAAAAGCTCGTCACAATAGTTGGTAGAATTTTGGCCCATTTTTTTCTGACAGAACGGGTTTTAACTGACCAGTTTGAGGGGGCCTTGCGCGTTCCGCCTTTTACTTTGCCCATAATTTCATTGGGACTGAGCCCCAGGGCTTGTGAGGGCCACCCCAAAAATTGATGGTATCCTTAAGCCACTTTGTAACCAGTTTGGCAGTATCTCGGCATTGACCATTTGGAAGACCCATTTCCGCCCAGGCTTTAACTTCCTGGCTGATGTCTTGAGATGTTGCTTCAGAATTGCCACACAGGGCCACATGTATGAAACCGTTTTGGTCTAAAACTCACATTTTTACCCAGAGGTTTCTATGGGGAAAAAGTGAGTTTTAGACCAAATCAGTTTCATACAGGTGGCCCCCTAACTTCTTTCTTCATGATTCATTATTTTTTTGGGAAATGCACCAGTCCTCCCGCAAAAAAACCCGACAACATATGCTTCCATCCCCCTTTTCACGTTGGGATGGTGTTCTTAGGCTTCCAAACTTTTTTCCTTTTTTCCCCCAAAGTAACAATGGTCATTATGGCTTAAACATTCAATTTTTTTCAGCGACCACAGACATTTTCCAAAAATGTAGGTCTTTGTTCCTGTGTGCTTTTAACACTGAACTGGTTTTATATGTTTTTTTTGAGTACTGGCTTTTTCCCTGGAGAGTGGTTTTTTCAGCCCAGTTGATACCTTACTCTTTCACTGTGGATGATCATTTTTTTAACCAGTTTCCCGCCGCATCTTCACAAGGTCTTTGCTTTTTTACTGTGTTGATAGCACATTTTGGAAAAAAGGGCACACCCATCTCGGGAACCAGAACCCATGTCTTTCCTGAGCATATGAGGCGGACTTTCCCCATCTTTTTGTACTTCGTAAATTTTTTTTGTACAGATAACAGGACCTTTTAGTGCTGGAAAGTGCGCCAGAACCCATTTTGAGCTATCCAAAATTTCCCTTTTCCCTATATTTTGGCTGATTTCTTTAGACTTCCCATTATGTTACACACAAAACGTGTTTTTTGGGTGTGAAATTTAAAAATACTTCTCTAATTTAATAGATTTTTTGCCATCAGAAGTTTCCCCAAGACATGACATAATCTAGGGGACTGTCCCAAATTTTTTTAAATGCATAGTAACCCCAGTGTATGTAAATTTTGACTTTGCAGAAATAGTGAAATCCCTTAAAAATTCTCCTCTCTCATTTTTTGGCATTTGGAAAATATAAATATTTGTGATAATCCTAATTGACCTAAAACGGGTAAGGCTTTTCTGATTTCATGTGAGATAGACAGAAAAATCACTGACTTTCTTTAGGGAAATGACCCCGCAGAGTTGTTATTTTAACATCTCCCTTAGGGATTTAATCCCTATTTTCATAATTTTCCCCCCGCGAGATTTATATATAATAAAATTAGTAGGGTTTCCGTTTCCCATGTTCCAGGGCGGCTTTTGGCAGGTCCCGGGGGCCTGGCAAGCTTGAACCGCAGGTGTTTGGGGGGTTTTGGCTTGCTGCCAGAATTTTGGGGGTTTGCAAAAGCTGAGGCGAGGACAAATTACGGCTGGACAGTGGTCCAGGGGCAGAGGTTAGAGCGGGGTCTCTATTTGTTTTTTTGTTTTGTGGCTAACGACCTAGGGTTTATTTTGTATGCTGTGTACGTTTATCCTGTGTTGAAGAATAAAGCTGGCGGAAGTCAAACTCAAAGAGAATCCTGTGTCAAACTGCCATTCCGTTAACTAAAGCGGCGATCCAGGAGCTAAGAAACACCAGGACGGTCCAAAAATGGGTTTCCGAAACCCAAATTAGGCTTTTTAAAACTATTTATACCGCCACTATCCATCGGGCAAAACTTTTATAACTAGTCACCACAAATACATGAGATCCAAAAATTTCATAAAATACAAATTTTATTAAATACAAAAATATAACGACAGAGGTGAGGTTATCCAGAAAAATAATGAGGCAAAAGCTCCATTAATCAATGAAGTGGGCCAACAGGGACCCAAAAATTTCAGATAGGGGGGGTATGAATATCATGACAACCCGGGGGTTTTGTTCAAACCCTAAATTTAATATAAAGTATAATCATAAGAAAGTACACCCCTCCATGTATAGTATAACATGACCCTTTTTCACACTTATCATTTTTATTTTTTGGCCATTTTTAAACATATTTTTAAAGGGGAACCCTTTAATTAAATAAATTGTTTAAAAAACCCTCTCGATTCCTAGACTCGAATGACATGGCCTTTATAACAGATGCAGAGAATAAGGAAGAAGCATTGGATCCTAAAATCATCTCCTTTTGGATCAGAATAGGACTATTATGATCAGAGTACAATCTTCTGACTGCAGTTTCCGCAGAAAACTGGGAATTATAGGAATTAGATAAAAGGCAAAACTGGAAAATTTCTTTGGACTGAGACATGTGGATTTGGGGGCCTAGGGCCCACAGATGGAGTTTATTCTAAGGGCCAACCAGCTGAACGGTTTGTGAGCCCACCAATGGAGTTTATTTTAGTGGCCCACCCAACAGCTACTGTAAATGACTGTACATACCTCCTATTCTCTGCTTCTTGCTTTCTTCATATCTTTCAATGCTTTTTTTCTTCCTCTTCTGAGGATATATCTGCAGTTAAAAAACATCCCCAGGTCTACCATGATTAGGGGCCCATTGGGGGTTTCCCCTACTCCACTGTGGGCCATTCCGAGCCTAACTGAGAAAGTATCAATTCCTAGGGCAAAGTCCCTGAAAGTAAGGATAAAGGATTGCTTTACGCTGTGATTCCTACTTGGCAGGACAAACACAGGGGTCGATTTTGGCCCGCATTGGAGGTCCCCCTCCCCCAAAAACCTGCATCGCTGGCTTACATAGAGCCAGCAATGCAGCGACTGCCGCCTGTGCAGTGCAGGCGGTGACTGAAGCTAAGCGGCCGGTATACATCGATACCGGCCACTTAGCTCACTGAAGGCAGCGGCGCAATGAAGTGAGCTCATCACGCCGCTGAATCTCCTGGGCCCACAAACCATATTGCTTGGGGGCCAGGAGCTGCCAGGGGGGTCCCGGCGCTGGGGGCATGATGAGTGCACCGCCAGTGTTGGGTAGAAGGGGGAAACATAGCCAGGAAGGAAAAGGGGAAGTAGTATGTTTTTTATTTTTTATTTCAGTTACATGCCTGATGGGGGGCCCACTTTTACCCTGCCCGTGAGGACCTATACCATCTATATACCTGTCTGTGGGGCCTAACCCAGTATATATCTGGGGGGCCTTATCTATATACCGCCTGTGGGGACCTATTTCTATTTAATACCTGCCTTGGGGGCCTATAACTATCAAAATACCCCGCCTTTTGGGGCCCTATAGCACTAATACCTCCCTTTGGGGGCCTTAAAACCCTTCTATATACCCGCCTGTGAGGACCATACCTTCTATAACCCGCCTGGAGGACCAAACCTATCTTATACCTGCCCGTGGAAACCTATATTTATCTATATACCCGGGAAGGGAACCATATCTATTTATATACCTCCGGGGGGCCTATACCTATTTTAAAAAACCCCCTGTGGGACCTATATCTACTATATACCTGCCGAGGGGACATAATCTATATATACCTGCCTTTGAGACCTATACTATCTATATCCTGCCTTTGGGGGCCCATACCTATCTATATACCCGCTGGGGGGGGACCTATATCTATTATATACCTGCCTGTGGGGACTATATCTATCTTTTTACCCGCCGGATGAATATATCATATAATACCCGCCTTTGGGGGGCCTATTTATTACCGCCTGTGGGGGCCTATATTTTTTAAAATATCTGCCTGTGGGAACCCCATACTATTTTTTACTCTGCCTGGGGGACTAAAAATCTATATACCTGCCCTTGAGGACCTTACAACCTGCATGTGGGGACCTATATCTAACATATAATGCCTGTGGGGGACCCAAATATCTATTTACCTTCCCGTGGGGGCCGATACCTATCTAATACCCTGCCTGAGGGGACATAACTTATACCTGCCTTTGGGACCTATATCTATCATATACCTGCCTGTGGGACCTATACCCATCTATAACCTGCCTGA
>JAODAL010049029.1:0-28502 GCA_025379985.1 Phyllomedusa bahiana
CAGGTATAGTCAATGACCAGTGAAACTAAAATGGTGGTTCAAAGACTCCATTTCCCGCCACTTTTTAATCTGTGGGTCATTCATGTTTATTGCTCATTCTGTGGTACAGGACAGGTATAGTCAATGTTCAGTTCAACTAAAATGGTGGTTGAAAGACTCCTTTTTCCGGCATTTTTTTTAAATCGGGGGTCATGCAGGTTTGGGGCTCATGCTGTGGCCCGGGACAGGGATAGTCTATGTCCAGTTCAACTAAAATGGTGGTTGAAAGACTCCTTTTCCCCGGCACTTCTTAAATCTGTGGGTCAGACAGGTTTAAAATGGTCATTCTGCGGTACAGGACAGATATAGTCAATGTCCAGTTCAACTAAAATGGTGGTTGAAAGACTCCTTTTTCCGGCACTTTTGAAATCTGGGGGTCATGCAGGTTTGGGGCTCATGCTGTGGCCCAGGACAGGTATATTCAATGTCCAGTTCAACTAAAATGGTTGTTGAAAAACTCCTTTTCCCACACTTTTTAATCTGTTGGGTCAGACAGGTTTAATGGTCATACGGCGGTACAGGACAGATATATTTAAATGTCCAGTTCAACTAAATGGTTGGTTAAAAGACTCCTTTTTCCGGCACTTTTAAATCTGGGGGTCATGCATTTTTGGGGGGCTCATGCTGCGTTCCAGGACAGGGAATTCAATGTCCATTTCAAGTAAAAATGATGGTTTCAAATCATACTGCCTTCTGGCCCACTTTTTTAATTTGTGGGTGATGCAGGTTTAAGGGTCATGCTGGGGTTTCAAGACAGGGAAATAGTGAATGGTTTTGGGGATTTTTTTTTCTGTGGTTTTTTATAACCTAAGTGTTTGCTAAGATGTAGCACGTATCCATTTGACTGTTGTGGATGTTAATTCCCAGCTTCTCCAGCCCTGTTTGGGTGTAAGAATGAAGGTGTTGTTTCTCTCCCATAGACTTTAAGGGTCATCGGTGAAAATCTATCATCGACCATAAAATACCCTTTTTGGGTTATTGCCGTCATCGACCATCGACCCGGTGACGATAGTCAACGTAATCGCTCAACACTAGTTGTTAGTCATTTATTGTTACTTTGTTTAACATGTTATGTATGTAACCCCAATTGAATGTACAGCACCCTGGAACTAACTGCGCCTTACAATTAATAATAATAATAATAATAATAATACTGGATTATTTTGTACTAGATTAAGAATGGATAAAAACACTTTAATACTCAGTTTTACTTTTGTAGAATTTACATTTTACTTTTTATTGTTTCATTAGGAGATTTGTTCTCAGTGTTGACAAAAAGCAGTGTTAAAATGGAAAGGGCAGGGACATCGGAAAAATATTTATTAGCCTTATGTATAATGTGAGTTGCGCTTTATCATCATTTAGAGGTGTATGATCCACACCTTCCCACACAGTGGGACATGTCAAATCCTTGCCATTTTTTCATGAAGATATAAAGGGATGTAAATTCCAAGCAGAATAAACACAGATTTTGCACAGAATACAAGCAGATTCTGTATTAAAATCCACATGAAATGGGTGAAAAAGACTCAAAACAAATAAAATACAATTTCTAATACACACATTACAATGTAAGATCCTCATGTTTTATGTGCATGTTCTCAATTAGTAGAAACTGTTTTTAACTATACAACACAAATAATTACTTATTTATAGGAACCCCCCCCCCCCCCTGTGCTGTGATTGGCTGCCTGCACTCTTTGCTTACTCCCCTCGGAGCTGTGGAAAATGAAAGTGAAACAGTTTTCTGTGATGGCTGTGTCTGTGTAATAAAGGCTGCCTGAGTTCCTCTATGCTCATCTCCCAGTGATGGCTCTATGTGAAGAGTCTGGGCAATTACTGAGTCTCTAGCTGCTAGATTTACTCCCCCCCCATATAACACAGCCTTATATACTATACTCCCCCTCTACCTCCTGCATAATAATTGAGGGGGGAGCAGAGTGCATTTCTCACATTTGTTTAATCATTTCAAGCTGTATGTATAACTGTTTACACCAATACAGGTGTTCTGATTACAAGGAGCTTGCGAGGGAGGTGACAGCTCTCCAGGCATGAGGATATTCTCTCTCTCCCACTGCTCACACAGAATGATGAAACATTTAATAACAAGCTTAAACATATTGTTGTGCCATCAAATGAAACATAAACAATTGACACAATAGGTGTAGCTAAAATATAATAAATGCCTCCAAAAAAGCAAAAAGAAAGTGTAGTAAATACTTAAAAGCCAAGTATAAAAAGGAAACAAGTATAGTGTGGAAGAGGGAAAGGGCATATAAATTGAATAATGGGTGAGGAGGTATCCCTTTAATGCCCTAATTGACCCGTGTAGCCCTAAAAGCATAAAAATAAGCATAAGGGCGACCCCATCTGGAACCTATAACACAATGACCTCAACGCTGACCGTCATAAAGATATATATAGCCCCAACATGTTTCTTTGTGCCTCACACATTTTTCTGGGGGACAAAGTTTAAAATAGATACACAACACCTACAATGGGTAATAGCCAATTCAATACAATGCAATATAAGATATACAATGCATTAATGTAACAAAAACTTATAATGCACCATAAATAAAGGTACAAAACTCACTCAATGTGAAACAAACAATGCCTGAAAAGTCAATAAGGCAGCTAAAGCAAACCAAAGTTTTTGAAAACAAAAAAAACTCAAAATATTAAAAATGAAAAACAAACTTTTTTTACTGTCCCAATCATCAGCACTGTCACGGTCGGAGATAGTGGATCCTCTGGACCACCACAAGCGATGGCGTAAGACACGTCAGGGAGCGGAATCTAAGTAGGTCCCGGTTTTCACCAGAGACCGCCACAAAGCGGGATGGACTTGCTGCGGCGGGAGTCTACCAGGTCGCTACCCTTGACGTGGCTTACTTGCGGAGGCAGCCGAGGTGTAGCGTGGTACAAAATCGTCAGGCAGGCTCGTAGTTAGGGACAGGCAGAAGGTCAGGACAGGTGGCAATGTTTCGTAGTCGTGGACAGGCAGAAGGTCAGGGCAGGCGGCAAGATTCGTGGTCAAGGAACGGAAGCAAATGGTACGGTACACGGTAATCAGAGCAAGGCTTAGGAACGCTTTCTCTATAGGCTATAGGCACTAAAGATCCAGCACAAGACTCAGGAAAAGGGGCCCGGGTTAATTAAGGGCAGCGACCGGCAATACCCAATTACCGGTGCGCTGGCCCTTTAAATTTCACAGAGCCGGCGCGCGCGTGCCCTAGGGAGCTGGGACGCGTGCGCCGGGAGACTGGAGCTGCAGCAGGAGCGCGACCGGGTAAGTATGCAGGGACCCAGCCAGCAGGGTGAGCGTGCCCACCGCCCGACATGCGGGCGGCAGTGCCGCTCATGCAGGGACCACGGGTGTGCCCGCGACCCGGGACGGGGGTCGCAGGCCCACCCGTGACAAGCACAATATTGGGGATTTCTCAGATGTAAATTTTTTATGAAGAACATACATTATAAATGACATCCCCAAAATGCCGCCCCTATATGTTTTATTCTGTCCTACTAGCATAGGATAAGTGAGTCTTTAGGCAAAACATTAGTATTGCAGTTCCTAATTAAATGTATCTACATAGTCTCCGATTTCAGAGCTTAGGGTCTTGTGGTTTCTTCTGCCAAATATCTGTCAGTTTAAATATTTTTATTTTGAGATCTTAGGCTATGTTCACACAGCTTAATTGCGGGGCATACATTACCCTGGCCCATAGACATTCACTATTCGCGGCGCGTAAGCGCCGTGAATAAATATCATGTCAATTATCTCCCCGCACCTACAATACAATCATATTGTATACGCGGGTAGAGGAGGCATAATTCATAGTTCTCTATGAGAACTGTTCATTACTGTAATGATTGAGGTGCATTTTGCTCGTATTAGAGCGCAGTACGCTGCGAAATACGCAGTGAAATGCGCCCCAATTTAAGCTGTGTGAACATAGCCTTGCAGGTTGTATTTCTCAGTTCCTGGAGCCTGTGAACTCTACTGCACATATGCAGCATTTCTGCACTTGTGCAAATCAGCTGTATGCAGAATGTGGGTGTCATCTTTGTTTTGGTGCCATTTTGCAGCAGTTTTGCTGCTATTATGATTAAGTTTTTTTTTTTTAATTTAACCTCTCACGAGGTTATATCTTACTCTTCTGTCCTCTAAATGACTCCCTCCATGGGTGATTTCCTTTATGTCCACTATAAGTCTGCCTCACAGTGGGATAATTTCCCCTTGCGTTCAATTGCCTGCTCTGCTGTCTGCTATTGTGAATGTGCTATGTCTTATGGTCACTTACTTTTGCTAAAAGTGTAAGTGTCACTTGTTAGATTCATATAAAGATGTATATAATATGTCACCATTGTGTGTCCATATATCTTTACAGATGTCTCATTCTAAAGCTGGCCATCATCAAAAAGATTGTTATGGCGCTCCATAAGCCACCCCTGCTAGTTTGCTTTTTACCAGAGTTGTAATCACCTGGGTCTAGGATTTTGTGCAGACATCAACCAGTTCCTCAACTAGTTTTATCCTTAATTCAGACTTAATGGTTATGGATGAGGTCCACTCTTTCAGACTAATTTGGACAATCCTGTTAGAGTATCTGGAAAGTGCCCAGGTGGAAAAAATTAGATTTCTCCCTCTCAGCTCCAATGTAACTCAAGATAAAGTCACCTGAAAAAGCTTCAGTCCACAGCTGGACTCCAATGAAGGAGTAGAACCATCTCAAGGAGGATCAGAAGGATATGGACAGCATGTGAGTTAAATATGAGGTGTCACAGCAAAGGGTCTGAATACTTATGGCTATGTGATATTTCAGTTTTTCTTATTTAATAAGTTTGCAAAAATATCTACATTTCTGTTTTTTCTTTCTAGATGGGGAACAGTGTGTATATTAATGAGCAAAAAAAATGAACTTTTTGTATCTTACCATATGGCTGCAATGAAAGAATGAAACATTTAAAGGTGTCAGAATACTTTCCGTACCCACTTTATATATTTTTTTTTCAGAGTCTATATATTTATCCATATATATTAGTAAAAAATGTTATAATTTAATCATTTATTTTGACATTTATTATTTATTTTCACAATTTTTATTTTTTTCTCTTATTGGTTGTTCAATTTGTAGATCCAGCATATATTTATATTCTTTGTACACATGTGTTTGGTAGTCATTGGAGTGTATTATAAAGTTTTTAGGCAATATATATTTGTATAATGTTTATAATCATAATGCGTACTAGATAGAAATCTAGTTCTGTAATTGGTTTCACAATTTCTTTGATTATTAGTCTATGTTCACACGGCTTATTTCAGAACGTATTTACATTAGATTGCCGATCGTAAATACGTTCTGAAATCAGTTGAAAATCAGTTGCAAATAAGTGCCACTAAGTGTGGCACGTATTTGTAACTGATTTCCCGACGGATTCACCATCTCCAAATTCATATTTTAAGGTGGTGAATCCGTCCGTAAATAATTGACATGCACATTTTTTTCCGTCCGGATTGCCGTCCCCTCAATCCGCGACGGCAATCCGCACGGAACTGAGGTGGTGATCCGTCCGAAAATTGACATGCACATGTTTTTTCCTCGATTGCCGTCGTCAAATCAATAGTAAAATAGGCTGTGACTTGTTTCTGACTGATTTGCCGACGGATTGACGATCGTCAATCCGTCGGCAAATACGCGGCGAAATAAGCCGTGTGAACGAGGCCTTAAGATTATATTATGTTTTTTTGTTATTGAATTATACTCGTGTAATGTTGTGTATATACTAGAAAGACATTGTAAGAGAAATTTGTACTTTTGTATCCACCCACCTGCTGGTGAGCCGGAACTAGTTTCTTTTGAATGTATTAATTCCTGCTGTGTGTGTTTAGGATATGCAGCCTGAGGAAAAACAGCAAGGGAGTGCTAGAAATGCATAGCTAGTATTACAGTTTTTATCATTTTTAGGTATTAAAAGGCACTAATACTAAAAACAGCTTTTGAGTGCCACTTCTTATTGATTATATCCAATCATGCGCTGTTTGTGGATTAGCAAAGATCCATTAAGGAGTTCAGTTATCCAAAGAACATGCCTAATCGCATACCTAGTGCAAAAATATGGTATGGTGGGGGAGAGCTTATAATGAAAACAGCTCCGCGGTGGTGTCTCCGCATTTTGCATTGTCACTTGTCATGCTTGCTCTTACTGGTGGGAATTGATTGTCAGTGGGAGTTTAAAAACCCTTTCTGGTGGTTCAAGACCATATACAGTCATAATATGCATAAAGTGTCACCTATAATCCCTCATATAACTTCTCCATTTGGAGATCACTACAACCTACAGTATGGCACCATAGCAGCTAGCTCTGTGAGTGTGGTTACAAAAAATATAGACATTGACACTCTTTGACTCAAAGATGAGATCTTGAGTGTTTTTAAAAAACATGAATATCGCTGCAAACTTCCTCTCCAACTCAGCAGCGTCATTCACTAAGCTTTCAGCAAGAAGTATGGCCCCACCTACTGCAGGCAGAAGATTGATCTGGAATTAAGAACTGGCCATTTAGTCCTTAACAGAATTAGGTTAGTTAATGACATGAGGAAAATCTCAGGTCACTCCCACAATAAATTTCTGAGATTTATGATAGACTCAAGAGACCATAAGATTTCTTTTCCTCTACCATGAATCCAGAGGATTCACCATGGTGTCTCTCATCCCCAGCCAAGATATTATTATTGAGGTCAGTAGCCAGGGTAAAGACAGGAATGGTTCCGCATACCTGATAGTATGCTAATTATAGTACGGGTGCTAAGTGGTAAGGGGTTAATCTACCAGTAGTAAGCAGAAGGAAACCACAGCACACCTTTGTTCCAATTAAAAGGATTATGCTGACAATTTATTTCAAGAAGACAGAGAATATAATCTTTACAAGCTATGGTGGCTCTCAGTATTTTACAAACATGGAAGAGAGAAACATAGACCGCACATCCTTACACTATACGTTTACCTAATGCTTCTCAGCAAAACTATATAAAAAACGAACAGGATGTTCTTAGTATACCTTTTGCGCAAAACGTATAGGCCCACTTGCCACGTTGCGGCGACCTCTATTAAGTGGGTCCCTACGCTAAATGGGGGTAACGCTGCATGGCGGCCACCACCGCAGCAAAAATACACGCAGATGAGAGGCACTGCGCAGTGGCCCAACAGCAGCACTGCTGCCAAACCTAGCCCCCCGACTCTGGACCGCACCACCCCACCAGCACAGTATCACAGCAGCAATGGCCGCCACACAGCACCACCACCACAAAAGGAAAGGTAGACACTGCTCACCTTTCCAGTTGTGAATTTGTCGGGGCTAACACATAAAAAAAAAAAAAAGTACTCAAAAGTCTTATGTACAGGAATTTAAAGAACAGTAGACCACTAAAAGAAAACACTTCATCAACAGAAAATAAATTTATGGGTCTCAGAATATGGTAATGCAAACCAATACTTTTTTTATAATTTAGATTTTTGAAAAGTAGCAAAAGATAGAAATTCTAAATATTAAATAAATTTGCTATTGACCAACAGAATAAAATGAACATGTCATTAAAACCGCATTGTGAACTTCTTAAAAATGAATTGCAGTATGCAAAGGAAGATATTATTTTTAACATTTCACCCTACAAATAAATATACATTTTTAATACATTATATGGTAGATTACATTGTACCACAAAAAGAAGCAATGTCACTGGAATACTTAAAAGGTGTGGCTCTTGGAATGTGGGGGTTGAAAAAATACAAAGACATTGGGGCGCATTTATTCAGGCATTTGTGCCAGAATTCTGGCATAATTTGCACCAAAAATAATGTCTTATATGCTTTACACCACATTTACTGTCTTTCAGACAGTTTTCAGACACTACTGCGCCTCATCCGACAAATGGGTGTGTGGCTTCATGGAAAAGGGGTGTGGCTTTACATGTGCCAAGAAAAGCGCTAGAATTTTGTTGCAGTTAGTGGTGTACAAGTAAGCCAACTTAATAGTCGTACAAAGTAAGACTAGACAGCTTTAACTTGTGCTAGATTTATCAATACTATGATAAATGTGTCACATTGTAAGACTGGTCTAACTTAAAAATGTCTTACAGTTAGACACTATTGATAAATTTGCCCCATTGTTGCCAAAAAAATCAGGAAGGAGTTAAAAATAGTTGGCCCATCAGTGTTCCTCCTTTTTCTTCTATCTTCCTTTAAATCAATTTACAGTATTATATTAGTGTATATAAACCAGTAACTTTAACCACATCTGAAAGACATAAATCTCTCTGCTGGCAGTGCAAATCACAAATGTTATTAGTACAGCATTGTTGCACCACCTGGAAGTTATTCCAAAGCTGGAACCAGTAAAAACAGTTGTCTACAAAAAAAAAAGTGAAAAAATAGAAATACAGGACTATTTAATAATATTTTCATTCAATCTTACCCATTTTGGGTTCATCATTTTCTTTTTATTGAGTGATTGATGGATTTTATGAACTCCTTAGAAAGTATGAATCCTTTAACTGCTAAAATTTGAAAAAACTGAGGTTGTACATATTTTGATTACTAATGTCTAATATTAGATAAGATAAAAAAGTGTATATTTCCTACTACATGCAGACTTAGCATTATACTGTAGTAGACATAATGCATACGTTTCAACACTACAAGAAGTCTGTTCAATAAGATTACATAAATATGTGGTGTGGCTATAAGATGCAAGAGATTTTGATTGCTACAACTGTGGGCCATTAGGCTGTAGAATTGGCATAAGGGTACTTCAGAACTATATAAGAAAGGAGTGGGGGCATTATCATTTATCAAGCTAATAAAACTATCTCACTATATCTACCGTATTTTTCGGACTATAAGGCGCACATAAAAGCCTAAGATTTTTCAGAAACGAAATTGGCCTTATAGTCGGTGCGTTTATATATGAATCAATTTTCATTTTCTTTTTCAGTTTTTAGTCTTTGTTAGAACTATTTACAGCTTTTTTTGTGACACTGTTTTGGGAATGATTTGCAATGTTTACAACGATTTACAATAGTAAAATACTCCGAAATCAGTTAAAATCATTGAAAAATCAGTTGCAAAAAAGTCCCACTGGCGCGTTTTTTCGCCCCCGGATTTAAACCCCCTTTCTTTAAGGGCGGGTGTTTTCCCGTCGCGAAAAAAGGGGGGGGGCAAAAATAAGTGGCAGGCCCATTGTAAAAACCAGCCGTTTGAGCTGCAATCCGCGGCGGCAATACGGCATAAAAAAATAAAGAAGGCCTGTACGGCTACCATAGTCAGAAAGCGGGGACTCGTGCGGTGATACGTACAGCTCTGTGGCAGAATATCTGTGTTTCAACATTGTTGTGCATTAAATACCGTACTGTACAGTTTTTATCCCCACTACCCAAAAAAAATGCCTCTGTTAAGAGACTGCTTATGATGTGATTTTTAAGCTTAAAGCTAAAAGTCATGCAGTAAGATGGAAATAAGAGCTCCAGAGAATTCAACATTAATGAACTATGGTGGTAAGTGGAGGAAAAAAGAAGATGCCCCGGGGTAAAAAGACCAAACTGAGTTTCAGGGGGAAAAAACCCAAGGGTTTGCCACATTGGAGGACAAACTAAAAACTGGGTTATTAAACAGAAAAAGCGCAGTAGAAGCGTCTCCACTGTCTCATTAATAAAAACCAAACATTGCCGCGATGGAAATAAAGGATTTTAAAGGTGGTCCTTCATGGGCTTTGTTCTGAAAAGGCGTAATCTCTCTCCGCACCAAACTACTGTTACCCGCAGCTGCCAAAGGATTTGAGAGAAAGGTGGCCCTTTTCCGCACCCACTGCAGAGCCAAGATAAGTGAAAAGAATATCCAGCCAGAACACATCACTAACATGGATGAGGTCCCCCTCCTTTTATCCCCCGTACAAAAAGTACTGTTTAAAAACGGGGGCCAGTACGGTCTCTATACGTACCCCAGGACTGAGAAGTCCTCTTTCACGTGGTTCTTTCCCGCAGGGTAAAGGCCAGAAATACCACCCTGGTCATTTTTTTAAAGGAAGCTTTGCCCCAAAAAACAGTTTCCAGCTGGTGTTCATCAAGGGTAACCCAAGGCTGGATGGACGAGGGAAGATGAGTGGGTGGGTGAGGGGGGTCTATGTCAGAGACGGATGGATTTTTTTCACAATCCCCATCCCCCATTGGTCTGTGACTCCCTGGTGGGGCCCTTTTACGGATACTGTAAAGCCCAAGTGGGGAAAAAAAATTACTGCTTGCTGTCATTCCGGGGGGATTAACCCCAAAAGGGTCCGCCGCTAGATATTTGGTGTCAACAGGGCATTTAAGGTTAAATTGCGAGCTGCATGGGGGAATTGGAGACAGAAGGTGACCACACATTCACCCAAAAAAAAAAGGGGGGCAACGCCGTTTCCAGTTTTGCACTATGTGCAAGTGGATCGGGGGATGCCTGGGAGAAAGGGATCACCTCCATATCATCCGAGCTTTCAAAAGGTGGAATCATCATGAAGATAAGCAGCAGCAACGAGACTACTCAGTAATGATGAGGGGGGGCCCGAGAATGCTGGGTGAAGGGGAAATCGGAACTGTTTAACCTCTGACCAAGATGAAAATTTGATGGGTTTGTGGGGGGTGAATGAACTGAAAAAAGTACTGTAAGTGTATTGATTTTTGTTACAATTTACCCAAATTGAGAGTTATTGTGAAAGTGTTGAATAAGTTTGGCTTTCGCTTGAACTTTGTTTCATTTAATGGCCCCCCGCCTTTTAGTCCGGGGCGCCTTATGTCCGGTGCGCCTTTTTTATGAACGGCGGTCAAAGTTAAGGCTCAATGTTAATGCGCCTTATAGTCCGGTGCGCCTTATAGTTTTGAAAAAAAAACGGTTTTATTTGATTTTTGGAATGTTATTAAAAACCTTAGGAGGGGTCTTCAAAAATGCAGCCCCCCAACTGTTTGGGAAAAATACAACTTCCCCCCTTGCATTTATGTAATTATAACCCGTGGGATGATGGGGTTGTAGTTTCCCCCAAAAGCGGAGGGCCGCAGTTTTACGACCCCTGTAAATTCCAAGTAATAGAGTACAGATGTCAATGTTATGTTTTTTAATCTACAGATATAGATTTTGCACTGAGGCCCAACATCTCCATCTCCATCAAGATGTCACCCAGTCCCTTCCCCCCTTTCCCCTTTCCCCTCCCCCTTTTATCATTGGTCTTACTCAATTGCCTTATGTTATGTATTTAAATTCCTCTTTCATATGTAATAAAAGGAATTTTCCCAACTGGCTGTTTTTCTAGAGCATGTTCTTCATAGCTGTTTTAAGCTCTTACTTCATGTGCAGGGTTTTCAGCGTAGACATTTCAGCTCGCACTCCTATTAAGTTTTCTGTTAGGGGACTAGGGGACAAAAGGGTTTTTTTAAAAAAAAAATTTTAAAAGTCCCAAAAAGGGTCAGGCTACAGATCTAAACTAGTAGAGTTGTTTTTGTTAACAGAACAAACTGCCAATACAGCAGAGTGATTCTCCTACATTCATACTGACATCTGTATTTGTTTCAATATCTTTTGTAATATAATGTAATATCGAAAATGTTGGCAAAACAGTAATTTTATTGTTATACTTTGCCCTTCCTTTACAAAAACTGGTGGTTGCCAAATAAATACTTGTGTACCTGTTCTTCATCTGATATTTGTCCATGAACCTTTATCAACTGTTGCTGCTCTGGACCTTGTTAACAGTTTTTCCTTCAGAAAAGAAAAAGTGGTGGTTAAAGGGGTTTTCTAGCCACAATTATTAGCTTTAAAAATGTAGACAAAGGCAAATAAGGACAATTACAAAATACAGTGCTCTTCTGATTTTTTTTTATTTAGGGAATAGATGAGATTTTATCTCCTGCTTGTTGACACAAGCTTCCCCAGGTTACTGACCATCTCTTCTCTCACCATACTGATATCACTCCTTGCTGAGTGTTATCAGTAAAAAACAGGAGCCTGTTAACTATGCTACTGACAAAGTTTAACCCTTTATAGCTCTGTAGCCTTGGGCAATACATTTAAAACCCCCTGCCTCAACCCAGTAAAAGGCTCACTGGGGAACAACAGGAGATATGCCAATCACTGCTGTAGAACCACCCACAGCCTAACCACCCACAGCCTAAGTGTGAGTCTAAAGCTGGTTGTGAAGAGTAAGCTATGTGAAACAGCATAGTGACAGTACCCCTTTGGGAAATATATATCACGTATCTGTACATTAGAGACCTTAATAAATCATTGGCTGAATTCTCCTAAATGTCAAAAAAATGGATTAGACATGCTATAAAATTAAAATACTGCAAGTCCGTTGGCATGATAAATGTAGTTAACAGCATATGTATCATGCTGGCACTAATACTGCCATGTCCACTGCCATAAACTGTGCCTTTGCCAGGTATACATTTTTAATTCCGAAATTAGATTTTTAAATTAGATGTGTTTTGACACAGTACCATAAACTATTTCTCTGTTTGAGAAGTGAGAAATCAGGGCTGTTGCAGAAAATGGAAGATATATACCTATATCATGACACTTATTTTGATTTTGCTACTTAACCTCTTACTACCAGAGCTAGTTTTGATCTTCCTGGCAGAGACACATTTTTGAAATCTGACGTGTGTTAATTTTTGTGGGAATAATTTTTTGACACTTTTACCTATCCAAATGATTCGGAGATTGTTTTCTCATGACAATTTTGGGTTTAATTAGTAAAGAAACTGGGTCATACAACTTTGTTTATTTTTGGGAAAAAAAAACAAAATGACAAGAAAATTTGCCACCTTCAAAGTTCAAAAATGTCTTCGTGTAAAACAGATAGTTTTACAACACAAAATAGTTTAGATCTTGCATCTACCATATGTTTACTGTACGTTGGCATCATTTTTTAAATATCTTTTTTTATTTTATTAGCAATCTTTCACATTTTCAAGAAAATTTGGAACAGAGATTTTTTTTACAGACCAGTCTAGTTCTGATTTGGTTTTGTTAGATAACCTCATAAATGACTCCATCTAAGAAACTACAACCCTTAAAGTATTCAAAACAGTATTTAGGAAGATTATTAACCCATTAGGTGTTTCACAGAAATTAAAGTCAAGGTGAGATTTCAAAACTCCACTTTATTGCAGATTTTCAGTTTCTATCTATTATTCACTGGAACACGGTAGATGTGACAAGGGAAATGCAACTCAACATTGATTCCCCCAATTCTGCTGTTTTTAGAGACATCCCATATGTGGCCCTAGTGCGCTGTTTGGCTCAACCACAAGCCTCAGAATAGGAGGAGCACCTACTGGACTTTGGCATCTCAATTTTGGCAGACACCCTAAGGTGCTAAAACTTAATGAACACCCCTAAAAGGACCCCATATTGGACACCCCTTAAGGAATTTATCCAGGGGTATAGTGAGTATATTGACCTCACAATTTTTTAGGGTTAGGTGGTGAAAATGAAATCTGCAATTTTAGCTGAAAATGTTTCTTTTTTACAAGAAATCCTGAAATTTCTTCCAAATTCAGCAATACCTTATATGTGGGTGTAAACTGCTGTTTGGGCGCATGGTAAGGCGTACAAGTGATGTAACGCTATTTGGATTTTGGAGTGCAGATTTTGGTTGTTGTCATGTCGCATTTGCAAAGCCCCCAAAGTTGTAGAATAGGTGAAAAGTACCGGTTCACACACGTATGCAGAAAAGCCACAATATTGTACAAGGGAAGAATGCACAAATGCAAAGATATTGATAAGACAAACACTCACACGCCTTTTATGCATGAGAGGGACGGTTGCTAGTATTATAATTTCATATAGATAAGGCAAAACAGAGGGTGCCACTTATACAGATACATGTAGTGCACCATGCTGGCTTACCACCTATGATGTCTCTACTATTCAATTGAACGGGCTGCCCTGCACATTTCAGGTGTCCAACACAAAATACTTATACCCTCTGCTCTCAAGCATTGTGTTTGTGTTTTTGAGTAAATAATGTCCCATTTTTCTAACAGAGGGTATCAGTATTTTGCACCGGACACCTGAATTGTGCTGGGCAGCCCACCCAATCAAATAGTAGAGCAGCCATAATTGGAAGCCAGCATGGTGCACTACACATATCTTTATAAGTGGCACACTCTGCATCGCCTTATCTATATGCAATTATAATACTAACAACTACCCCCTGTCATTCATAGATAGAGTGTGAGTGTTTGTATAATCAATATTTTGAAATTTGTGCCTTCTCCCCTTGTATGATATTGTGGCTTTTCTGCATACTGGTGTGAACTGGTACTTATCCAATGTGCAATTTTTATTATTCAGTTGCTCCTCTACTGAATGGGTGTGTGAGCTACTGATCATTAGTTATCTGCACTTGTTATATTGCTCCAAAGTATTACTGGGGCCCTTATTTGTTCCCAATGGTTTTTTTTCCCATTATCCCAGCCCCTGAACTTTTAAAAATGACCTTGTGTTTGTGTTTTGGAGGCGGGATAAGCAAAATACAACAATCCTGGCAGTGCTTTTTAGTTTTAGTTTTTACAGCGGTCAGCGTGCAGTATAAATGACATACTAACTTTACTTATCATGTCGATATGATTACACCAATACCAAAGTTATATATTTTTTTGTAATATTTTACTGCTTTTACACAATAAAAACACTAATAAAAGAAAACACCTTTTTGCATTGCCATAGTCTGAGAGCCATAACTTTTTTATTTTCTATGTAGGGGCTTGTTTTTTGCGGGATGGTTGTTTTTACCGGGACCCATTTTTTTCCTCATAGGGGACTTTTAAACAGTGATCTCTAGATCACTTTTAAAGCATAGCAGTAAAATTTCAGTACCGCTAGCATTATAACTGTCAAACACTTTTAAGCAAACCCCGGGACTCCTTCCCCCTTTGCTTTTTGATTTTCATTCCATTTTCTGTGCTGAGGGATGAACAAAAATCACAATTCTGTGACTGTTTTTTTGTTTTACTTTTTATGGTATTCATCATGCAGGTAAAATAAAAAAGAAAGGTTTATAAAGGGTTGGTCGTACACACCGGCGGTATAACTTGTATATTGTATCTATTTTTGATCTTTTTTGGGGTGATTGCCATTTGTAAAGGTTTACGTGTTTTTATTTATTTATGTTTGTGTTTTACTTTTCTTTTTTTTTTACTTTTTAACATTTTATTTACTTGTCCTCATAGGTGACTTGAATCAGTGATCTCTAGATCACTATTACAATACATAGCAGTACATTGCAGTACTGCTATGCATTATAACTGTCAATCACTATAAACAACCCGGAAACTCCTTCACTCTGTCTTTATATGACTTTTCATTCCATTTTATGCCCTAAGGGATGAACAAAAATCACAATTCTGTGACTGTTTTTTTGTTTTACTTTTTATGGTATTCATCATGCAGGTAAAATAACATGAAAGGTTTATAGGCTAGGTCGTTACACAGGCGGCGGTACCAACTATGCATATTTTATCTATTTTTGATCCTTTTTGGGGCGATTGGCATTTGTAGAGGTGTATGTGTATTTATTTGTTTATGTTAGTGTTTTACTTTTCTTTTTTTAACTTTTTAACATTTTATTTACTTGTCCTGATAGGTGACTTCAATCAGTGATCTCTAGATCATTGTTGCACTGCATAGCGGCACGTACCAGTACTGCTATGCATTATAACTGTCAATCACTATAAGCAACCCGGAAACGCGTTCCCTCTGTCTTCCCTTTAGCTGCTATGGTCGTGATTGACTGCAGCAACTAACGGTTTAATTGCTGTGCCCAGAGTGAGCTCTGATTGTGGGCGACAGAGGATGGGCCAGCTGTAATCTACAGCTTGTTCCATGCTCCAATCGTGCAAGCTCCGCTTGTGAGCCTGCACAATGTCCAGGACATACCTGTATGGAAGTATAGGTATGTCCAGTGTCAGTAAGGGGTTAATGTATACCTGATTTAAAGTAACAACTATTTCCTCTATGTCAAAAGAGTATTGAATGCAGTGTATTGTTGCTATAATCAGAGTGATGAGATAATTGTTTTAGTTGTCAATGTTTGAGGCTTGAAAACATTTGTGTAGATTAGAATTTTAAGTGTACTATTAGTATAAGAAAAAGTAAAGCTGTGTCAAAAAAAATAATGTCCAGAACACGATACAAAGATCCTGTTGTTTAAAATATGGACATTCCTAGAACATCTGTTTGGGTTTAGCTTTTGAATAAATACAGTAATGCCACAAAGCAGCTGTGTTTCCTCCCATTATCAAAGGCATACATTTAAACTGACCATCATAGGGCATTGATTTCACATTACCTGAGGGTGGGCTTACACTCAATTGGAAACCTATTTTCAAGCAGATCACATGCAAACCAATAACAGAATTTCAATTAAAAAAACTAGTGTAGTTAGTCTGGTCACATATATTAGATATTTTACTCTATTACAGTATTTATCACATTGTAACAAAACATAATAACATTTCATACAGCATCATTTCTTATTTCCAGAGAAATTCTGCAAACTCTTAAGGATGAAAATGTCAGCTTATATGAAATATTTAGACCCCTCATCGTTTTAGTAAAGAGCCACCAACTATTCACATACACGGTGATTCAAAACTGTGGTGCCATGTGTCTGGACAGAACTGAACTAGTGCCTATACGCCACCAAACAAAATCACTTTGAAAATTGGTATTGTATAGATAAAACTTGGAAAAAAAATTTGTGTTATGTTCTCTTGGTTCTAAATACCAAGGCTATAATTTTGGACAACCTTTTTTGAATCATATGGCTAACATAAAGGGACACTAGCCACTGCTCCTGTCTATGCAGCTGAAAGGTCTCTTTCTGGCTCCTAATAAAACAAGAACTCTGATAGTAGTTATTTAGATTTCCTAGAAAATGCATCTGCTTATCCATTTTATCACACTTTTAAAATACTATGTGGAAGCCATCAGGGGTTGCTATTAGAGATTACTTTGGGGATGTGACTTTAGAATTCCCTATGCAAAGTGCATACTCTTTCAAGGGACTTGTAAGGAAAAAACCCTTGGCTTAGCCCTATACAAAAATCACAATAAAGTCCACATTAGAGATGGGCGAATTTCTCAAAATTTCGATTTGGTCACTTCGCCGAATTTTCCGACAAAAATAAATTCGGTCCGAATTACTTTGGGACGAATCGCGTTAAAAAGCAGCTATTTCCGGGCTGCACAGACCTGGGGGGTGCTTTTGAACTTGTGCTTTTGCTTAAATATGCAGGGGAGCGGGTTTGGTCTTCATACAAGTTTTGTTTTAGTAGACACGCAGATGACTGCCGCCGCTCTTAGAATCGTTTCACTAAAAATTCCCCTGGGCACTTAAAAGGGGGCAAAATGCCCAAAAAAACCAAGGGGGAATGTACCCTATAAAGTCATCCCAGCAAAGCGGGAAAAAAACAAGCTAAAGGCTCAGGGGGCAACAAGGACAGAGTGTGAGGTGACGGCGGCACCACAGCAGCATGGGTCAGGCTGGGACAAGAAATTCTGGAGGTGGCAAAAAGAGGAACCCACGAATGGCACAATGACGAGACGGGGGTCACGGCAGCAGCAGCATGAGGTCAGGCACGGGCACAATGACATTTGGGGGTGGAAAAAACAGGGGGGAAAGCCACGGAATGGCACAATGACGGGAAGCAGAAGTCCGGCGGCACAGATGAGGTCGGGCACGGCACAATGCAAGTGTGGAGGACCGGCAGCAGCCACAGCACAGCAGCATGGGGTCAGAAAGGGGCACAATGCACGTGGGGGAGGACACGGACAGCCACAGCAGCACATGGGGCGAAAGTACAAATGAACAGGGGGAGGACACGGCAAGCCACAGCGCAGCATGAGGTCAACAGGGGGCACATTTGGAGGGGGGCAAAAATTTTGGGCCAAGAGGGGCACAATCACACAGTGTAAAGGTCACAACGCAGCAGTATGGGTCAGGCAGGGGGCAAATGACATTCGGAGGGGCAAAAGGGGGAACCACAAAAAGGCACAATACGGGAAGCGGGGGTCACGGCGGAAGAAGCATGATTTGGCATGGCATAATGACATTCTGGAGGGGCAAAAACAGGACTAGGCCACGGGTGGCACAATGACTGAAGTGGAGGTCACAACCCACAAAAAGAGTGGGGCAGTGGCACAAGACATTCTGGTTGGGGAAAAAACAGGGGAAGCCACAGAATGGAAATGACTAAGCGGGGTCCGGGGGCAGCGCATAGGCAGGCGGGGGCACAATGACACAGTGTGGGGCCGGCAGCGCCACACAGAGCAAGGTAAAAAGGGCACAATGACATTCGGGGTGGCAAAACGTATTAGGCCCAAGATTTTCCAAACACCAGTGAAAGGGCAAACGCGCATCGAGGCAGGCAGGGGCACAATGAATTTTGGAGGTGACAAAACAGTATTGGGCCCATGGGCAAAGACACAGGGGGGGGGAGGGCTGGACGAGGGACACAGCGCAGCATGAGTCAGAAGTGCCAAGACATTCGGAGGTGGCAAAAAAAGGGGGAAGCCACAGAGGGGACAATCGGGAGGGGAGGTACGGCGGCAGCAGCAGAGGTCAGGAAGGGCACAAACACAGTGTGGGGGACAGGGCAAGCCACACCAGCATGAGGTCAAAGTGGCACAATGAAAAATTCTGGAGTGGAAAAAAAAGGATGGGCCACGGGAGGGCACAATGACAAGATTTGAGGTGACGGCGGCGGGAGCAACGCATGGGGTCAGAGAGTGACAATGCCAGTGTGGTTTCACGGAAACAGAAACAGCAGCACAGGAGGTCAAAAGGGTGGCACAATGCAGAGTGTTGAGGGGGGGTGCAATACCATCCTGGTAAAGATGGTGGTAGGCAGATGGAGAAACGGGCACAATGTGTGGCTTTCAGGTGGTGGCGGCATCAGAATTGGCTGAGGCGGGGATTTTAAAACCCAGACTGACGCCAATCTTTGGGGTTGGGGAAACCGGCCGATCCAGCCTTTTTTCATTTTGCAAAGGTCATCTTTCCACATTTCCCGGGGACAAGGGGGGTTCCCCTTGGGGAAAACGATGGCCCCCGCCGCATGAACACCCGCTCTGATGCCACACTACTGGCCCGGCAACAGCTTCTCCCTGCAAATGGGCAAGTTGCGGCCACACATCCAGTTTGGCTGCCCAGTTCCAGCGGATCTCTAACTGAGGTGGCAGAGTGCTGCCCAAGTAGGCCAAACCTGTTTGGTTCAGGGACTGCTCCAGGTCCTCTGTGGCTGGGGGGACTGCCCTCCTCACGGGCGGTGAAGCAAGCTGCTCATCAGTGACCCGATTGGTTCTACTGGAGCTGGTATGTCCTACCCCCCCCCCCTCCCCCAGCAGTCACGGCAGTAGTACGTGGCGTGGGACCCCCCGGTCAGCCCTGCAGAGGGGGGACGATGCCGCACATGGGCAGGGCCACTGATTACGGAGGTTTCCCAAGTATTTGAGTTTGCCCCTCCCTCTCAATACGGGAAAAGGCCCCATTTTGGACGGTAGCGAGGGTCCAAAAGGGTGGAGACCAAAGTCATCCCTCTGGGGGTGCTGACTTTTCGGCGTCACTACCAGGCAAAATAAGCAGTGGGGGCCACGCACAAGTACCCGAGGGCTCCCTGCCTCCATTTCCATGTATATGCCACGGTGTTTGCGGGCATCCCCCCTCGTCTTCCTCATCCCTTCCACCTCCTCCAGGCCTCCTGCTCCTCCTTCTTGCACCGGTAAAAAACCACTCTTTTCCCCAACATGCTTCTGCCCAATGTCCCCCCTCCTCCTCCCCTCCTCCCCTCCATTTCAGTCCCCACCGACTCAGTGGCCAGGGAATGTATCGCCCTCTCCGTCCCCCCCCAGACAGATTTTTCAGCATTGTTCCGGGACAGAAGCAGTGGAATGACTTTTTTCATCCCGTATCCTGGCGACGACAAATAACGTCGCCTCCTCGAAGGGCCCTAACAAAGGGGCGGTGTCACGCATGCTGCCACTGGTGACATCAAAATTTTAACGGGGATACTCTGTCTCCGGGATCATCAAAAAATCGTTAATGGACTTTCTTTTTTTTGATAATGGAACAGTGCGGGCTGGAATTCCAGCGGGGAAACATCGCATTCAGATGTTTGGGGGGCCGTTCTGCCGCTGCAACTCGAGGAGGGTGTTCCTGGCTTTGTACAAAGGGATAAAGTCATCACAGTTCCCGGGCCCTTTTTCAAAATGTTCTGAAATGGTGAAGATTTCGGGGGAATTTTTTCACAAGGATGAACCGTGCGCCATGCGGGGGCGCATGGCCCATCCCCCCGGTGCAGCGCGGCCCTTTTTCCTCCCATTGTCCGTCACCGGTTTTCCATTTGCAGTTGGCGCGGGAAACCCACATCGTTTCTTGCTGCATGCCGGGGGAGCAGTTCCCCCCCCTTTTGGACTTCTTCCCGAGGCAAGCCGGGTAGAAATGCATAAACCCCTGTCCCAACACATGTGGTATGATGGAGCAGTACTTGGGAGGCTGGATGGGGTGAGGTGGAAAAGGGGAGGAGGCGGACTTGGCGCAGGTGCAGCATTTTTGACAAGGGGAGGAGAAAGGCGCTCCTGCCAAAGTTTTTTGAGTGCCGGGGCGGGAAGCACATTCCCCAGTGGGCCGTAAAGGACTTTTCGGCCCGACCTGTTACAGCTCCAGACGTCTGCACTGCCGGCACCTTGGAAAAACCGAAAACAAGGGGGTGGCCCACCTTCGTTCTAAATTTTAAATTTTTTCTTTTTTTTTTTTTTTTTTTTTCCTTTTTTTTTCCCCCCCCTTTTTAAAATTTTTTTTCCCCCCTTTTTTTTTCTCTTTTTTTTCCCTTTTTTTTCCCCTTTTTTCCTTTTTTTTTTTTTTTTTTTTAAATTTTTTCCTTTTTTTTTTCCCCCCTTTTTCCTTTTTTTTTTTCCTTTTTTTTTTAATTTCCTTTTTTTTTTTTTTTGCCCCTTTTCCCCCTTTTTTTCCCCCCCCCTTCCCCCTTTTCCCCCCTTTTTTTTTCCCCCCCTTTTTTTTTTTTTTTTTTTTTTTTTTTTTTTTTTTTTCCTTTTTTTTCCCCCGGGTTTTTTATTTTTCCCCTCCCCTTTTTTTTTTTTTTTGGGGGTTCCCCTTTCCCTTTTTTTTTTCCTCCGGGGTTTTTTTTTTCCCCCCCCCTTTTTTTCCCCCCCCTTATCTCCCTTTCCCCCAGCCCCCCCTTTGTGCGGTTTCCCCAAAGGGGCCCCCCCCTTGACAAGAAACCCCCTTTTACCCCGGGCCCCCCCGGGGCGGGTCCTTTTCCCCTTTTTTTTTCTGCACTGTGCCTTAAAAGGTTTTTTAGCCGAGGGGATCTTAAAAAACACCCCCCTATTACATTAATCTTCGCCCGGGGGGTTTTGGCCCCCCCTTCGGCCAAAAGGGGCCCCTTCCCCAAAAACACCCCCAAAAGGGGGCTGGGCCCCCCCATTTTAAAATTTTTTGGGAGGGGGGGAAAGGGCAACGGCGAGGGGTTTCCCAAACCCCCCCCCGGGGGAAAACAAAATTTTTTCTGGGGCCCCCCCCTTTGTTGGGGGTTTTGCCTCGGGGGAAAAAACCGTAACCCCAAAACCCCCCCGGGGTTCTGGAAAACCCCGGCCCCCCAAAAAAGGGGGTTTGGCCTCACCCAAGTGACCCCTTCCCCCCCCCTGCGTGTGGCCTGGGGCCCCCGGAAGTTGGCCCTCCCCTTTTGGGGCAAGGGCCCCCCCCCCTTCCCGTTTGCAACTGTTTTTCAAAATGACGCCTGTTTATATATTGTTTTGAAAAAAACCCCCCTTTTTTCCCAAAAACCCAAAAATTTTTGGTAAACCCTTTTAAAATTTCCCCCCCGGGATTATGGTTGGAAAAAACTTGGGGTTTTTCTAAAGAAAACAAAAGGGTTTTTTAAAAAGGGGGTTAGGGTCGGGAAAAATTTTTTTTTTGGTTAAAAAAAGGTTTTTTTTAGCCCCCGAAAAGTTAATTAACCCCCCCAGAAATTGGGAATTAACCGACAAATAAAAGCGGGAAATTTTTCTTTCGGTTTTTTTTTGCCCCCCCGTTGAAATTACCTTCGGAATTGGCACAAAAAAAAAATATTTTCCGTTGAAAAAAAGGGTTTTTTTTGTAAAACACCGAAAAAAAATTACCCCCCATGTAAAAAACCCTTTTTCCCCCCAAAAATTTTTGGGGTTTTAAACTGTTTTTATGCCCCAAAAACAAAAAATTTAAATTGTAAAAACCTTTGTTTAATGGGAAGGAAAAAGTTAATTTGGGGTTGAAAAAAAATTTTTTTTCAGAAAAAAAAAGCTTAAAAAACCCCCTTATTTGTCAAAAAAACCCCCCCCCTTTTTTTTCTGTTAAATTGCGGACGCCAAAAAGGTAAATTTTAATTCCTTTTTCTTTAAAAAGGTAAGAAAAAATTTTTATTTTGGCAGAAAAAGATTTTTTTTTGGGTAAACCGAAAAATTTTTTTAACCCAAAAAAAATTCCCAAAAAATTGGCCCCAAAAACGAAACTTTTTTTGCTTTTTTTTTTTTCTTCCACCAACAAAGATACAGTTGTAATTAACCTTTGCTTGGAATTAGGCACAGGAAAAAAATTATTTTTTCGTTAAAAAGCGGTTTATTTTTGTCCCCAAAAAAAAACCCAAAACCCCGGGTTTAACCAAAAATTGGGAAAACAAAAAAAGTTTTAGGGGTTTTCAACCAAACCCCAAACAAAAGGAATTAATTTTTTTTTGGGGGAAAAAAATTATATTTTTGGGAAAAAGACGGTTTTTTTTGGGGAGCACACCAAAAAACAACGCTTAATTAACCCCTGGATTAAATTGGCCAAAGAAAATTTCCCCCCCAAAAATTTTTTTAGCGTGTTAAAGGGGTTTTTCCCCCCCAACAAAAAATAAATTTTAAAACCCCTTTTTTTTTTGGAAGGGGAAAAAATTTTTTTTGGGAAAAAAATTTTTTTGGGGCCCAAACCCGCAAAAAACCCTTAATTTAACCCCGGTGAAATTCGCAAAAAATTGACCCCAAAAAAAGTCTTTTTTTTGGTTTTTTCCCAAACCCCCCAAACAAAAAACGTTGTAATTATTTTTTTTTTTTAAAAAAAAAATTTTTTTGGGGGAAAAAAACTTGGGGGAAAACCCCCCCAAAAAACGCAAATTAACCCCGGGGGTAAATTTCGGAAAAAGGGGGAAAAAAAAGAAGTAATTTTAAAAACCTTTTCTTTAAATGAAAAAAGGATTTTTTTCCCCTTGAAGAAGTTTTGCGCTGCAACCCTTTTAAAAACCCCAAAAAATTGAAAAAAATTAAAAGGGCCCTAGAAAAGGGAAAAAAGTTTTTCCCAATTCCAGTAATGTATACCCCGATTCCCCCAAATAATGGGCGGTATGGTCCCGGGGTTTGCCCCCCACTTAATTTTCCCGGAAAAATCCCGCCCCAAATTGGCCCAAAAGAATTTGAAAAACCCCCCTTTTTAAGTTTTCCCCCACGAGTCCCGGAAAATTTTCAATCAAAAGCCATTCCCCAAAAAACCCCCCTTATTTAAGAATTTTTGAAATTCTAAACGAATTCCACTTCGTTAGAATCAATTCGCCCATCTCTAGTCCACATACCTGTCCAGAACACTTACGCTGGCAGGCAGGTCAGTAATGTTAAATATTGAATGTTAATGTGTTATCATGTCATGTATTTGGTTATTTGGGGGAATGTAACATGCAATTTACTGTAAGGCACAGATATTCAATAGACAACTCATTTAATTTTCTTTAAGGGGCACTTGGTTTTCTTTAAATACATACAGATTATAGCAATGTTGCATAATTAGACAAATACTAGTCAAACATTGAATAACTCAAAAAATTAGCTACTAGTAAAAGAATTATTATTTCCCAAATAATAATGCCATTAAATAGGTTTCCTCACCACAATGATTATCTTTAAACATGTAGACAAATGTACATAAAGACTATTACCATATACATTGCCTTTCTGACTTTGCTTTTTTTCAGGAGATAGAAAATATTTTATCTCCTATTTGTTTACACAAGCTTCTCTACGTTACAAACCATCTTTTTTTGCTTTCATTGCTCCAGCTTCCCTGCCTGACCATGATGGCGTCACTTCTTGCTGTGCTTTATCAGTAAAACAGGAGCTTGTTTATCTATGTTACTGACAAACTTTAACCCTTTATAGCTCTGTTGCTTGTGCCCTACAATTTACAAACCTTCTGCACTCTTGTCACTGTAACAGGCTTAGCAAGGAATAGCAAGGCTGATATGCCAATCGCTACTGTAGAATTTCAGACATTTCTAAAACTCTGTTCATGATCTATGCTTGATCAGGATTCTGAACAATAACTTCTGACAAGGTATTTAACTGGACCTTGTAGCACCTTTCTAGCAATTTTAGTAAAGGATTCCCTAATTTGTTGATAGTAAACTATATTGCAGAAATCTCAACATAGATATAGCTACTTTTACTTACATAGTTACATAGTTAGTATGGTTGAAACAAATGTCCATCAAGTTCAACCAGAAGACCTACACAGAAAAATCCACCACCCTGTTTTTTCCTACAAAGGGCATTAACGGGGCATTCCTGTTCCATTGATTAGCTTTAATCATGTAGGCAAAAGGAAAATTTAAAAATAATAGAGAAGCCCGGGGCCCCCAAAACGAATTTTTTTGGGTGGGGGGGCCCCATCCCCCCCCCTTGGCCCCACCTCCCTTTAACCCAAATTTACCCGGGGCATGCTTTAGATTTAAAACAAGGGATAATTTTCCTTTACCATACATTCACATCATACTCTACCAAAAAAAATCCCAAAATATACCTAACCAAAAATTTTCCAATACCATACTACATAGGAAACCTGTTATACCCCCCAGAACATTTACCCCAAAGGTGAAATAATCCCCAAACTATTCTTTATCAGTAACAAAGACCAATTTAACCCGCCTTAAGTGACCTATAAAGGGGTTTTTTAAACCCAGTGTAAAACAGGGTCTGGACTGTTTAACCACCAACGTGGGCCCCTTAAATGGTATTTCCCCGTGTAAAACAGGGCCCCGCGAATTTTATTATCCACCATACTGAACCCCTTTTTGTGGTATATACCGTTACACAGGCTCTGCGACTGTATATAACCACCATACGTGAAACCCTATAGTGGTAAATTTCAAATGTACACAGGCTCTGCAGGACTGTTTTTTAAAAAACCATTCCGTGCCATATAGTGGTAGATACCAGTAAAACAGGCTCTGCCGGGCTGTATATCCCCCGCATAGAGTGACCCCACAAAGGTTTGATACCCCAAAATACAGTGCCCTTTTTAAAAAGTTTACCCTTTCTTTTTGGGCCCCACAGGGGGCTTCCCTTTTCCTTTAAGGGGTCCCCTTTTTTTTTTCCCTTTTCTTTTTTCTATTTGGTTCCCGACCTCCTTTTGACCCTTAAAGCCATTCCCCCCTCGCCCTGTAGAAATTTTTTAAAACAAAAAAAACCCGAGACTCCTCACTTTTTTTTTCATTTTCCCCCAAATGAGTTTCCCCCTCCCCTCATTTCAAACTTCCAATTTTTAAAGGCCCAAATTGGGAAAAAAAATTTTCCCCTGGTAATTATGGGGCACCCTCAGTCATTTGTAGGTACAAAAGGGCCCCCGGGCGGTTTTGGCCCGGTAAACTTGGCACCCAACCCGGGCCCGTACTAGGGGAGACGTAAAGGGAGCTTCGGGCCCCCGGGCGGGAGCTTAGGGGGTTTCCCCTGTAAAATAGAAGGGGGGCCCCCTTTTATTTAGGGCCCCCCCTGTTGGGAGGTTTTGGGCCCTCTTTGATTAGGGGCCCCCCTTTTTGGAAATTTGTCCCCCCCCCTGTAAATTTTGGGCCCCCCTTTTTAGGGAGAATAAACCCCCCCCTGTAGATTAGGGGCCCCCCCCTTTTGTAGGGGCCCCAAAGAATAGTCCCCCCTGTAAAATTTTTACCCCCCTTAGGCCCAAAAATTTCCCCCCCCCAGTCCCTTTGGAAACCCCCCGTAGGCCTAGTCCCCCCCCCGTTATTAAAGGGGCCCCCCCCCCCGTGGGGATAGTCCCCCTCCTAGTTTTTAGGGCCCCCTTTTTTTATAGTTCCCCCCCCCCCCCCCAGTTAAAAAGGGCCCCCCCGTAGGCAAAGTTCCCCCCCAGTTTTTGGGGCCCCCGTAGGCATAGTCCCCCCAAAACAGGGTTTTTAGGGCCCCCGAAAGGATAGTCCCCCCCCCAAATTTTTTAGGGCCCCCCGGAGGTAAAGTTCCCCCCCACAATTAATAGGGCCCCCCTGTAGGTATTTTTCCCCCCCAACCCCGTTAATTGGGCCCCTGGGAGGCATAGTTTTTCCCCCCCACGTTAATAAAGGGGCCCCCCTTAGGGGATGTCCCCCCCCCCCCCCGTTATTTGGGGGCCCCCTAGGTATAGTCCCCCCCCCACAGTTAATAGGGCCCCCCCGTAGGCATAGTCCCCCCTCCCCACAGTTAATAGGGCCCCCCCATAGGCATAGTCCCCCCTCCCCACAGTTAATAGGGCCCCCCCGTAGGCATAGTCCCCCCCCCACAGTTAATAGGGCCCCTTTAGGTATAGTTCCCCCCCACATTTAAATTTAGGCCCCCTGTAGGTATAGTTCCTCCCCCATAATAGGGCCCCCCTGAAGGAAATTTTGCCCCCCCCCCAGTAATAGGGCCCCCTGTAGGTATAGTTCCCCCCCCAGTAATAGGGCCCCTGTAGTTATAGTCCACCCCCAGTAATAGAGCCCCCTGTAGGTATAGTCCCCCCCCCCAGTAATAACCCCTGAAAGGTATAGTTCCCCCCCAGTAATAGGCCCCCTGTAGGTATAGTTTCCCCACCCCCAGTAATAGGGCCCCCTGTTGGTATCGTTTCCCCCCCCCCCCCAGTAATAGGGCCCCCTTGTAGGTATAGTCCCCCCCAGTAATAGGGCCCCCTGTAGGTATAGTTTCCCCCCCCCCCAGTAATAGGGTCCCCTGTAGGTATAGTTTCCCCTCCCCCTTTAGGGCCCCCCGTAGCTTATTACTTACCTTGTCACGCTCCCCCGGCGTCTCCGTCCGCTCTCGGCCCCAAGCCTTAAGCAGCAGGCTTGGGGCCGAGGACAGGAAGTTCGGCAGGCGTCGCGATGATGTCACTCGCATCTCGCCGCCTGCCAGCTATGTACGGCAGGGACAGGGAGCGCGCCACTCTCCCTGCTCTGCCGTTCATCTTAATTGTATTCGCGTCGCATGGACGTGCATACAATGAAGATCGCCTCTGTGAAGCAAGGGGGCGGAGCCTGGCGGCGGCACCCTCCCTCTCACCCCTGGCTTCACAGACTGGCCCCGCAGCTCTGCACCCGCCGCAGTGAACTGTTATGTTCACTGCCGGCGGGCCTAAGAGCGGCATTACCAGGGTAGCAGACGTGATAGCAGCTGCCCCGGGCCGGGGGCCCCAAGCCCCGGGCCCCGGGAAATTTGCTTTGTCGTCCCTGGGTATTACGCCCCTGTTTAATATTTTCTCTGTAAAATTTTCTTCCCTTCTGATTAGAAGCGTCTTACCCCTCTTTCATAACATTTTTCTCTAGTTTTGCTTTGCAGTTGAAGCAGTGGTCAAAATGATGACCGACTCCCAGCCTGATGTGATTCTCATCTTGAAGTCAGGAGCTTGTTTACATTACTTACTGACAAGCTTTAACCCTTTAGAGCTTAGGAACTGTGCCTGCATGATTTTCACCGGGATCCAGTTGTTATGTACAGCTGTGCTCCCCATACAACAGCTGGGTTAGGAACTCACGCCGATACTTGCCCTTAAACCCCCTAGATACCTTCGTCAATAGCATACACAGAATTTTTGACAAGAAAAAGTAAATGTAAACCCTGTCAATCACAGGCCGCAACGTTCAATTGCACATGACTATTGAGGTCTGTGAAACGACAAGGGTACTGCCCCGGTCATGGGTTTTAACAAAAACATCTTTTGGGGTAATGTGCTTTTTAAATCATCTATTTTTCATCGTGCACCAAAGGGCAACAAGTCAGAAAAAAAAACCCTTTAAAAAAAAAGTTTTTTTTGTTTTTGTTTTCTTTTACCATTCTCTTTCTAGTAGTTGTAATGGTTTTGTGTAACAGATGCCTTTCCATTACTATCACTGGGGTTTGGTGTCAGACCCCAAGGCTGAAACTAACCCCCTTTAACTATTGCCCTAGTACCCAATGCACCAGAGGTAATGGCAAGAGCTGGATTACTATCAAAAGCAGACCATCTAATGTGATTGTCTGCTTCTTGGCTGGTTGGTGGCTGGTATTTTTAGGATGTGAAGGGTCCTTGGACCTTTCTATCCTGATATTATCAGCCTGCAACTGTCGTTTTTTTTTTC